>JAZAVI010000702.1:0-132973 GCA_036326025.1 Chrosomus eos | reverse complement strand
TTTTTCCCAAATTCACATTTAAACAAAAACAAAAAACATACAGCAAGAAAAAAAAAAAAAAAAAGAGATCAAAAAAGAACTAAAAAACATTACATTATCTTTCAAACAAATGGGGGTTTTTGCTTTTAACACAAGGGTTTTTTTGATACATTAAACACTTGCCATTTTTAAACCCAAATTTAAACAGCTTGTCTATTATTGAAAAAAATGCTGTGAGATATGGGTAAAAAATGCGAACCTTTTGGGCCTTTTTTTAAAGCAGCTAAACAAAAAAATGAAGATCTTTTAAAATTTATTATTAAAAATTTTTAAATTATTTAATACCTCCTAAGGAAGGGTTAAGGTTGGATGTTGTATCGTTTTTTTAATTGATCTCAACATACCACAAAATTTTTTTAAATTTTAATACAACCGGTTTTAGATGTTTTATTAAGAAAACATAACTAATCAACTGTGATATACACTTTAATATATGTAAATTTAATCTAAATTAAGCTTTGGTATCGAGAACCGTGAATTTTTACTGGTATTGGTACCGAATACTGAAATTTTGGTACCGTGACAACACTAATGTAAATTACAGTCACAATGCATCAGAAGTAACTGCAATTCCAGCATGTCACCAGAGAGAAGTTTTTTTTTTTTTAGAAAAAAAGAGAAGTTACAAATTTTTTACTAAGCATCACAAGGTCAAAACATATGCATGCTGTTCGCAATAGATCCATAACACTAATTTAGCTTTGATAGTATGGTTGAGATTATTTATTTTGACATCTAAATATAAGCAATGTACCTATTGTATATAGGCCTAACCCCACATCAGCTTTAAAACAGTAGGCTACATTCTGAATAAACCATTGTTACGGCTGTATCACATATTCTTTGAGGTGGGGAACACTGTTTCCAATCACAGTTAAACAAAAACAAATAAACATACAGCAAGAAACACTGAGATAACACAAAAGAGATCTAAGAACTCAATACATTACATTATCATTCTACAAATAATGGTTTTGCTGTAACACAATGGTCTTTTTGATACATGTAAACACTTGCCATTGCTTAAACTCAATTTAAACAGCTTGTCTATTATTGAAAAGATGCTGTGAGATATGGGTATAATGCGAACCATTTGTCCATTTTTTAAATGCAGCTAAACAAAAGAATGAAGATCATTTAATTATTATTATTATTATTATTATTATTTAATACCTCCTAATGGTATGGATTAAGGTTGGATGTTGTATCGATTTTTATGATCTCAGACATGACCACAAAATATTTTTTAAAAACAATTTATTTAAACAATATATTGAGAGATAAACAGTATATTCATACATTGAAACGTTATACAATATATTCATACATTGAAATGTTAAAAGTAAAAGTAAAACAATAGAAATGACATTAAAGTTTGGCTAACCAGAAAATAATTTTTTGCAGGCTGTGTTGTCTTGCCTTGGATGTAGGTGACTAGAGTTTCAGCCATTACGTCGCCGTTACAGAGTTTCTCATTTTTTGAAAACAGTGACGCACATAGATCTGTTACAAACGTACACATACAGAGAACTCCAAACTCGTCCCTACAATCAAACACCAAACCCAGAACTTTTCTAAGGATTACACAGATTGGCTCGTTGGCATTAAGACACACGATCGTAACATCACGCCATGAATTTGTTAGGCCTCTTACAATCATTTCATTTTTGAGTTTTGTTACACGCCTAGTATCTCCCGCACAGTCCTTATTCAAATCACACGCAGCATCGATGATCTTATGCATCAAGTCAACCATCTGGCCTCTAAAATAATCTTCAAACATAGAGTCTATGGTATCTCTTAAACGGCACTCTTTGCTCATGGCACAGTCAAACACCATAGGCTTGTTCGTAGCATCTTCAGAACTCAACGGACAGTTATGCTCCATCATGCTTTTAGTCCAAAGTTTTTAGATTTTTAGAACTCAACTTCATGGATGGTGTAAACTGTATCCCCTATCCGATGTTGAAAGATTCGGATAGTTCCTGGAATGTCATGTGATTGAGTCATTGCAGCACGATCATCCAAGTCTTGTGCATTAACATTCTGAAGTTGTGGGTTATGGGTCACATCCTCCATAGTGATGTCAGTCGAAGAAGCACAACGCGCGTCATGCTCAGGTATATAAGAATGTTGAAGCGTTCTTTGGTTGTCCATGTAACAATCAGACAATGTTCCTTCAACCTTTGATCGCTGAGATGTTGTAGTAGTATAGACGTCTACGCCTGAACTCGTACTGTCCTGTTAGGTCAGCTCTGTCAGGAGGTCACCGGCTCTGTGTCTCCCTGTGAGATTATCAGGGTGGATATATAACCCCTACTGGAGGGGAGGGCGTTGTATAGGGGCGTATCCGTCATGACGTCGTAAACAGAGGGTGTAACTATTGTTTAGTGACTTAGTGATTTTCACTCCAATTACAACATTTTGATTAAACATTACAAGATCAAAAACATATGTATGGGATGGATTGTTCGCAATAAGAGTTGTAACAAGCATTTAGAAAGTAGATAGGAAGTAAAAGAAAAACTTTTACGAAAGCGCTATATAAATGCCTCATTCATTCATTCATTCATTCTAATATAAACCTTAATATAAAAGTTATAAACCTTTAGAGCATTCAAATGTATTTAGTTAAAATTAAAACAAGATATAACACATAAAACACATCATTATCGAATTCAGTGTTGTTTAATAACTTCAATAGTTATTAAGCACCTGCTGATTAAAGTTTTTTCTTCAAACAATGTGACAGAAGTAATTTTATGATAAATCATCGTACATGGCTGCGATGTGTTTTGTTGCATGCACAGAATTTGAGGGCCACTTATAGATTTCAATTTAACACACGTTTCACAACTCGTGTAAATGTTTTCTTTAGCTGTACATTATGTGATGCAGGAAACTCCGGCGATAGTTGTGAGAGAGAGACGTACGCAAGACATTTCTACGGCTGATGACATTCTAAGAAAGCATAGTTGTTTTCAAGGTTTGTTTTTCAAAGCATAAGGAAAATAGACACGCTGCAATAGATTGAGAATGGTTATGTTAAATGGAAAGAATAAAAAAATAATTATCCCACCTTTCACTTAAAAATAAGTATCATTTATAATTCATTATCTTAACTGTTGTTTAGTGACACAAAATAACGGTGTATGATTGTACTGTGAAATGCACATCTTTAAGTGTAATGGTTAGACGGGTTTGAAGTGTAATTGTTTTTTAGGTAACAGAAAAACAGCAATACTCATCTTTCATTTCGATGTTTCGTAGAGATAGCAGCTATATGCTGTAAAAGAAATATGTTGTAAAAGAAATGTAGAATTTGTGTAAAAGAACAGTCATTTATTTCTCTTTATGCTATATTTGTACGTGTTTTTGTACTTAATTGGGATAGTAACGTATTAGGAATCATGAAATATGGAGTGATTTTTAAAAATTTATTATTATTTTATTACACACCGTCTCCAGTCATATTAATAAATGGGGAGCACAGACTATAGTTAAAGTTCAACTGCTCAGTTATCTTGGTTCTGTTTCTCAAAACCTCCAACATTGTTGCACCTTCATGGATGAGACATACAAATAATTACTGTAATTCAATGATTATTCAATCTTCATTGAATTGATATAATCAACGAACTCTTCAACTTTCTATAGCTGTCAATATAAATAATCTAGAAACATACTATCATACCTAAATTTACAACGGGTAAAACAATCTCTTTTGAATACCCATGTGCAAGAATGTGAACAAGGGGAAATTCAACAGCACATATGCCAGAATGTAAAATTAGTTATTTTATGTTTTTAAAAATGACATTTTTGTTTGTGCAAAATTATCAACTATCTTCTAGTACAAATGCACACTGCTCATGTCAAATGTCTCTTTTATTATACTAACACAGCTGCTTATACACAGTGCACACTTTTGTAGTAAATTGTGGAAGCATGATTGTTGCATAAAGATTATACTTGAATTTTATCCATATCCTTTTACAAGGACAGGTAACGTTAACCCTCAAAAGTGCTTGCATTACAATAATATGGTACAGGTACATCATGTCAAACTGACAGAATTACACATTGTAAATGTTTACTATAACTTAAACTATTTGTATTGTTGTTGTTTTTAATTAATTTGCTTTTTTTTTGCATAAAGAATTGCTTCTTCAGCTCTTGGATGTTAAGCACCACCGGGGTGAGATCATTGGAATTGTAGGTTTTGTCAAAAGAAAAAACATCTGTATTTTAAAACACTGCCTTTTCTTAAAAACATAGTGTCAGACGTATTTGGCAGCATTATTCTCGTTTCATTGTGTATTAACTTCATATAGCCCCAATATTTGTAGAAATAAGAAAAGAGTATTTATAAAACAAAAAAGATTTGTTAGAACAATTTGTGTCTGGCACATCAGGTATGAAGATACGTTTGGTTCTCTTTCATAGGTTCTCTCAACGCTGCGGAAAGCGCAGTGGGATATTCTCTGAATGTGCCGATTGTCTGAAGCCTTATAGAATCACGCCAATTCATTGGCTGATGGCGTCCGCGCAATATGGCTCCGCCCCGACGCTCTTACGTCGCATCATACGTATTCGCGCGCGCGCCATCTGCTCCTCAGATTTCTCTGCCTTCAGAACGAAGCGGTCACGTTTGCCCTTCGCTCGTGATTTTTCTGAGCTACAATTACATCTAGGATTATTCTCGGCGCTTCTGCGACTGTTCAAGCGGAACTCTGTTTCTCCTTACGGTGAAGCTGCCATGGATTACAGACGCTGTACTCCGCCATGTGCTCGTTACATCGCTAACGACGACCCACACAGTAAGTGCGTTAAATGTTTGGGTTTTTCACATGCGCGTGAGGCAGTTATAGGATCGTCTAAATGCAAATTCTGTGAAAATTTGTTGCTCAAAACCCTCAAATTGCGGCTCGCGGTCTTTGAGAGGGAATCATTCGTCTCCCCCTGTCGCGCTCCCGAGGCCTCTCGAGGATCCGCGACCTGGGGTTCGGATGTAGAGCTTGAGGATGCGGAGTTCGAGCAGACGAGCCCCGCTCTTTCTCTCCCTCCCTCCCCTCGGCACGCGCGAGACATGCCAGTCGAATTTTCACACGATTATTTGCGCCCCAGCCCGGGAGCACGCGACGCGGTTTCTTTCGGGCTGGAGGATATACTTTTTACCGAGGCTTCCGACTCCGAGGATTTCGGGCCTACTCTCGCCGACGAGGTTATTCCGCCGAGCGGCCAGGAAGCGCGGCCTACTGCGGCCTACGCGGAGCTCGTTGACGTGCTTTCGCGCGCTACGGAGAAGCTCACTATTGATTGGCCCGACGAGCCACGTGAGTCTCAGTCGTCGAAACTCGACGAAAGGCTTCTCAGTGGCCCTAATTCTAGGCCTCAACGGAGGAAGCTGCCATTTTTTAGTGATCTGCATCATGAGATCTCCAGATCCTGGAAGCAGCCTTTCTCTTCGCGCCTCACTAATGCGGCTGCTGCTGATTTCACCAACCTGGTAGGTTCTGTGGAACAGGGCTATTCCGCCATTCCGGCGATTGAGGAAACTCTAGCCGACCATCTTGCTCCGTCGTCTGCGCCGTCCTGGAAGTCGCGCCCCCTTCTCCCTTCTAAAGCATGTAGGACTACTTCCTCTCTCATTGGGAAATCCTACATGGCGGCTGGGCAGGCAGGCATGACCCTGCACACTATGGCCATTCTTCAGGCCTACCAGGCGGACGTCCTGAAGGAAATGGACGAGGGTGACGGTGTGACCCCTGAAGCGGTCAAGGAGCTTCGTAAGGCTACGGATTTAGCCTTAAGAGCCACCAAGCATACCGCACGTGCTATAGGTCGCTCTATGGCTGGTTCTGTTGCGGTGGAGCGCCACTTGTGGCTTAATCTCACGGAGATCCGTGATAAAGAGAAGGTTTTCCTCTTGGACGCCCCCATTTCTCAAACAGGGTTGTTTGGTGAGGCGGTCAACACAGTGGTTGAGAAATTCCGCTCCTCCAAATCCCAATCGGCCGCGTTCAGACAGTTCATGCCCAGGAGGGCTAGGGAACCTTCTGCTCCCCCCCCGGTGCGACCCAGAGAACGTCCCTCTCATAGACCGGAGTTCTCTTCCAGAAGAAGCGAACCAGGGCATCCCCCACCTGCCACGGTTTGGGGAGCCCGCGGTCGCCCGTTTCCCCGTCAACGGCCTCACAAGCGCCTCCAGTTGAAGCGGTCCGACAAACCGACTGCTCCGGCGGCGCAGAGCCGTTCCTGACCCTCCGGTCAGAAAAAGGAGAGCTCCTCTGGTTCCTCAGGGTTGGGTCAGACCGCGCAAGCGTTTCTGCCCACCTCCCAGCTCTCCTTTCCTTGCCCTGTCACCTTCGCCACTCAGAGTGTCTCGAAGTGCAGGCCATATTTCACCTTCTCTACTCAGTCTGGTGCGGGAGGAAGGAGACGCTTTCGGCTTTCTCCCCTCACCCCCCACGCTCTCTATAACTACCGGCCGCATCCTCGGAGGCACTTTCCGTTTTCCTCCGAAGCAGGCGGACCTGGTCACCATGACCCCTATCTCGATGCCTCCCATCACGTGCCAGGACGCCGATGGCCCTCCTGCACAGTCAACCTCTTTACCCCAGGAGAGTCAACACGGCACCCTTACTCAGGTATGTCGTCTGCATTACAACATCCCTCCTCCTCTGTCACATTTCCTTCCAGAGTGGGAACGCTTACCAGGGGTATCGTCCTGGGTTCTTCGCACAATTCGGTTCGGCTACACTCTTAAAAAAAAAAAAAAACAGTTTTGCCGCAATCCCCCCTGTTTCAACGGGGTGTTTCCTACTGTAGTAGACAGCGCCGCTCAGGCTTCTGTACTGCAGCAGGAAATCTCTTCCCTCCTTCTCAAAGGAGCAATAGAGGAGATTACTCCAGGGGAAACCGAGCGGGGCTTTTACAGCCGTTACTTCCTAGTCCCGAAGAAGGGCGGCGGTTTGCGTCCCATACTGGACCTCCGCCGACTGAACTTCGCCCTTTACAAAGGGAAATTCAAGATGTTGACGCTGAAAGCTATCATATCTCAGATTCGGCCAGGGGATTGGTTCGTGACAATAGACCTAAAGGATGCTTATTTTCACATCCAGGTTGTACAGCGACACAGGCAATTCCTCAGGTTCGCCGTTGGAGAAAGGGCGTTCCAGTACAGGGTCCTTCCCTTCGGCCTATCTCTAGCTCCAAGGACATTCACAAAGTGCATGGATGCAGCTCTGGCCCCATTGCGGCTCCAGGGCATCCGTGTTCTAAATTACCTGGACGATTGGCTCATTTTAGCCCAATCCAGGGAGCTAGTGGCCCACCACAGAGACGTCGTTCTGAGTCATATCCAGTCTCTCGGTTTGAGGTTGAACTCGGAGAAGAGTGTTCTTGCTCCGGCTCAAAGCACCGTTTTCTTGGGGGTGAACATGGATTCCGTTCTCATGCAGGCCCGTTTGGCCCCTGCACGGATTTCCAGCTTGACGACATGCTTGGCTCGTTTTTCACTAGGCCATCATGTGTCTGTGGGCACCTGCCGCAGGATGCTGGGCCTTATGGCTGCGGCCTCCTCCGTACTACCACTGGGCCTACTCCACATGAGACCCTTCATGTGGTGGGTGAAACTCTCAGGGGTTCGACCCTCCGGGTCAACCCTTCGCCTACTGAAGGTATCGCGCAGTTGCTTTCGAGCCCTGTCAGTTTGGCGGGACCCTCTTTTTCTTCGGAAAGGGGTCAGCATGGGTGCGGTATCTCGTCGCCAGATGATTACGACGGATGCCTCTCTCACCGGCTGGGGAGCGGTTTTCGAGGGCAGACCAGCGTGTGGGGTCTGGACCGGAGAGGCTCTCTCCTGGCACATAAACTGCCTGGAGTTAAGGGCCGTTTTTCTGGCTCTGCTTCATTTCCTCCCTCTTCTGGAGGGTCACCATGTCATTGTCAGAACGGACAATATGGCAGTGGTGTCTCATGTGAACCGGCAGGGAGGTTCTCGGTCGCGCACCCTAGACAGGCATGCGCGTCACCTTCTCCTGTGGTCTCAGAGCAGATTCCTATCTTTAAGAGCGGTTCATGTCCCAGGGGTTCTGAACCTCGCAGCAGATTTTCTGTCGAGACAGAAACTCCGATCGGGAGAATGGATGTTGAACCGCCAGACGATGGCTCTAATCTGGAAGGTTTTTGGAGAGGCGGAGGTGGACCTCTTTGCATCTCAAGAGTCATCCCAATGCCCTCTTTGGTTCTCCCTGAGTCCCCGGCCCCATTGGGGATAGATGCGTTCGCTTACCCTTGGCCAACGCAGAAACTCTATGCCTTCCCGCCCATCAAACTGATCCCGGCGGTCTTGGCCAGAGTGAGAGAGAGCGGAGTCCGCCTCCTCCTGGTAGCTCCGTTCTGGCCATCTCAGCCATGGTTTTCGGAGCTAGTTCCTCTACTGGAGTCTCCCCCCTGGAGGATCCCGGTCAGGGAAGATCTGCTGTCCCAGCTACAGGGCAGGATATGGCATCCTCGCCCAGACATGTGGAAGCTGTATGTTTGGCCGATCAGAGGCCGTTAGCATTAAGCTCTGGTCTCCCAACTGACGTTCAGGAGACTATTGCGAGTGCTAGAGCTCCTTCTACAAGGAGATTATATTCTTCCAAATGGAAGGTTTTTGAGACTTGGTGTTTAGCACATGATAAGAGCCCAGTTAACTGCCCTGCTGGTTCAGTACTGGAATTCCTGCAGGAGAAGTTTGCGGCTGGAGCAGCCGCTACCACTCTCAGAGTTTATGTCGCGGCTATTGCAGTGCATAGGGAATCGGATGAGATTCCCCTAGGCAAGTTAAGGTTAGTTTCTGCCTTTATGCGTGGGGTGAAGCGCCTGAAACCGGCTCGCTCCCCTAGAGTCCCCTCATGGGATCTTTCTGTTGTCCTAGAGGGTTTGACGAAAGCCCCCTTTGAGCCCTTGGAGTCAGCTCCGGATAGGATTCTGACTCTTAAGGTTTCTCTTTTGTTAGCTTTGTCCTCATTAAAGCGGGTGGGAGACTTACAAGCTCTTTCTGTTAGCGAGTCCTGCTTGGACTTTGCCCCTGGCCTGGTCAAAGTTTCCTTGAGGCCGAGACCAGGGTATGTCCCCAAGGTTCTTTCCTCAAGTTTCCGCTCTCAGGTAGTTAACCTTAATGCTTTCCACCCTCCTCCATTTTCATCTGAGGAAGATAGGGAGCTTAACTTGCTCTGCCCAGTTCGTTCTCTTAAGATATATGTAGACCGCTCAGGCGGTTGGAGGAAATCTAACCAGCTTCTGGTTTGTTTCGGTGCTAGCCGCCGTGGGCTTGCTGCATCGAAGCAGAGGATTTCTCACTGGGTCACAGAGGCTATCTCGTTGGCTTATGGGGTGCGTGGCTTGCCTTCACCTCTTAACATTAGAGCACATTCCACCAGAAGTGTAGCATCTTCTCAAGCTCTTTTTAGAGGTGCACTTTTGGAGGATATTTGTGTTGCGGCAGGCTGGTCCTCTCCGCATACTTTTGTAAGGTTCTATAGCTTGGATCTTGACATGACCCCGGGTTCCCAGGTTCTTTCTGTTTGAACTCGTTTCGGTCGTTGTCTCTTTTATCTACCAGTCATAAAAGCGCTCTAGCTTGGCGAGTTTGGTAGTCCGTTCCCACTGCGCTTTCCGCAGCGTTGAGAGAACCTATGAAAGAGAACGTCTCTGGTTACTTACGTAACCTATGTTCTCTGAATAGGGAACGAGACGCTGCGTTAGCGGCCAAGCTCCTCGCGCTGCTGACAGTTTCTTTTCGGCAGAGAAATCTGAGGAGCAGATGGCGCGCGCGCGAATACGTATGATGCGACGTAAGAGCGTCGGGGCGGAGCCATATTGCGCGGACGCCATCAGCCAATGAATTGGCGTGATTCTATAAGGCTTCAGACAATCGGCACATTCAGAGAATATCCCACTGCGCTTTCCGCAGCGTCTCGTTCCCTATTCAGAGAACATAGGTTACGTAAGTAACCAGAGACGTTTTAACTTAACCCAAGCTTTAATTTAACTCAAGTGATTCTGTGGTAATGGTTTAAGTGTAAAACAGCATGTGTTAATACTTGTGTGATTCAGCATCAGTCATAGATAGTCAAGCATTCTCAAACAGAAAGACTATCACATAAATTCTAAAGAAAAGTCATCATCTAAAACACGTACAATCCGAGAAACAAGATGTGAACGGTGTCATCTACTGTGCAAGTTGGCTAAAAACTAATGATAAACCGTCATTTGCAAACTTTTGTGTATTTCTTATAAACAAATGCTTTTCATTTCCTCTTTTCTTAGTGATTTGGTCTTTTTGAATATTGTATGTTTGTTTGGACGTGTGTGATTTCTGTATAAAGATTAGGCCTATGTTTTAAAGTTAGTCCATATAGGCTTTACAAGTGTGTAACTTTCTGACAAAATATGTTGATGTGTGTAAAATACAACTATAATATCTAACATATATTGTAGATTGCAAACATTCCATTATCTGTTTATTTTGGGTTAGAGAACATTCTTAGCTCATATGTTTCTTTAATTTGTATAGGATGTTGAAAAATAAAAAGTATTAGTTAATAACAAACAAACAACAAAGACTTTAAAGCAACATGGGAACATAATATAAATATATAATGGTATAGTTACGTGTCGAAGCATACTCACAGCTTGAAAATGACTTCCATAAAGTTTATTTTAGTAAAGGTATGTCTGGGTTATCCCAACACAAAGTTTTACGTTTTTGGGATGAGACCTCTCAAAGATTACACCAATATGAGCTTTTCTCGAACATTGCATGTTTGCACTATGTCTGAAACGTACTTTTTCATTTTCTCTTTATTTGAAAAGGGGGACAGTGTTACATTAATCAGCATTAAAACAATGTAAATGTACCCAAGTTAGCTCAAGAGTGGTAATTTTCACCGTTAGTCCCTCGGCCGGGTGTAATAAAAGGCTACCTTAAAGATAAACGCAGGTATAAAATCACAAAAATAAAATTACATACACCGCATTATGGAAATACAATGAAGAGTCAAAAACATAAAGCTGGCTTGCACATTCCTAACATCCAAATTGGGCTTAGGTCCAGGACAACTGAGTGAAATAAACTGAATAAAGAAGTGTGAAGTCCGCACACTGAAAGGTACTGCTTCAAAATGGTATTAAAAAAGTATCATTTCGACCCTCAGGTCTTCATGAAATACAAATCATATAAAATAAATATATAATGTTTAAATGCACTCAGAAAGCATGTGGTGCTAGACCATGTCTGATTTTATAAATTAAACAAATGTTTTTGAATTTAATGAGATTATCCCAAGTAAGTAACTGATATTTCCTCAGAATACTACAGTGATGGTAGTGGTACAGCGTTCTAATCAACATGCATTCCCTATATGTGGTTGTTAAACGTCTCAGGCAATTCGTATAAAACGTAAGTTGGACAGAAGAAAAACATTTAAAATGTTAAATACGTTTAAAAAGTCTAAGTAAATACAATGTGTTTGTCACAAACACGTCTAAAGTGTTTTACTCGTGTGAGGAAACCCCCTCGCAACATTACTAATCAATTAATCACAGAAATAATGTGTGTCATCAGACTGATTTAAAGAAATTAAAACGTTAAATCCTTATTTAAAGAAAATAGACTTCTGCTTTTGCAACACACAAATTTATAAATGTTCAAAATCGTTTGTCTCTGACTACTTCTAATCATGGTTTTAGGTCTGTAAAAATACAGAATAAAAAATAGACTACTGCTTTTGCAATACACAAATTTATAAATGTTCAAAATCTTATAAATGTTCAAAAACTTATATTCCATACTTTGAAGCATCATGGTTTTAGGTCTGTAAAAATACAGTATTAAAAAGAAGTAACAACTTTCTCTAACATTTTCTGATAACGTAGTAAAATGTACGAATACCAACCATAACTTATACAACTTTTTTAAAACTTTTAAATGTGTTGGTGAACTTTTCAAATATATGTGAAAAACAAAACTTTCTTTAATTAAAAACAAGTCCCTGATCTTACCACAGACAATACATTGTAGAAGTGTGTTTGTGTGTGAGTGCGAACTTCTCCTGGACATAATGTTATTTGTTCTAAAACAGTAAAAAAGACCCTTTAGAAATGGACTCTCCCAAACACCCCCACCTCTGCTCACGATTTGGACTGTTCTAAAACTTTCCGTGAAGTTTGAAAACATCTAATGTTGAGAGAATTTGTGGATGCGCTTGTTCAATGTAAATAATAGTGAAATCAAGTGTTGTTAACTAAGGAATATGTGTGTGTGCGTCCAACTAATTGTAAACACATGTGCATATTTTATTGTATAATACGTTCATAAGAGAGAATTTAGATAATGAGGCATTCCATCTAAATGTTTACAATGTTAACTATGTTTGCACGTTGATCGTTACGTGATCTACCCGTGTTATATGTACATTATGTTATGTCGTGCATGTCGTGTAGACTTCGACTGTGTCTCTGGGAGCATGTAAGGGCATGTTTATCGATGTTCAACGATATAGGATGGATGCAAAGGATATACAAAGGAAGTAGGCTATATTTATTATTTATTACATTAAATACATTTATACATATACCTTATAACCTTCTAATTAATACGTGGGTATTTATTAACGTGGTCCACGAGCAGTCTGTATATTCCTCATTTGTTAATCCGTCTCATCAGTCTTTTCATACCAATCCATAATGTGGTAAAAAATAAAATCCAATATCTCGCTCTGTGAAAACCAAATCGAAGGTGCTCTGTTGTATTCCATGTAAATCTTCTATCGTTATATCCACATTGATCAATCAAATGTAAAATATATTCCACATGTTCCGGCTGGTTAATTTTGTTAATCACGATCCTTGTAGCCTAATTTTCGCGGAGCTAAAGTTAAATCCATCATAGCTTCATCAAGGCATCTCTCGGGAGTCTTTGGGTCTGACTCTGCAGTAGCGTAGCCTAAATTCCAAGAGAATGTAGGCCTACGTCGAGTTTGCGGCTTTTCAAACGGAGCACGGGGGCGTCTCTTCTTTCATTATGTGGGAGTGCTTGTGTGAGACGTTTGTTCTATTTCCCACACTCCAGGTGTGGAATGCGTGTGTGTGTGTGTGGCGCGCGCGAGCGCATGCGCAACGCATGGGCTGGGGACGTCTATTCTTTCATTATGTATGTGTGTGCGCGCATGCGCAACGCATGGGCTGCGGACGTCTATTCTTTCATTATGTGTGTGTGTGTGTGTGTGTGTGTGTGTGTGTGTGTGTGTGTGTGTGTGTGTGTGCGTGTGTGTGCGTGGGAACTCTTTGTCATCCTTTCCCACGCCTCAGCACCTGTTGTGGGAGGGGTCGAGGTGCGGGACGGCTCTAGGGGTGGAGTCTGAGTCAGGCTACTTTGTAGACCTCAGAGATGTCAGTCTAACTTTTGGGATGTAAGAGAGTGGATGTGTTTCGCGGAGCTCCTCACAAGGACTTTTGTAACTTTTGGAATTAAAATCTCTAAACCTTTGGATATACCTTTATAGTGATGGATTAATACCTTTGGATATATCGATGGTGTTGGATTAAATCTTTAAACTGGATTACTTTTGTTCTTCTTTCAACAACAAAGCGTGGATGTAAAAAAGTAAGTCAGTTTTTAAAAAAAATGTATGTATGTGTTTTTGATACTGTGATTTTTAACATGATGTAATTTTAATGTCATGACGTGTTTTATGTAAAATGTAACACATTTTACAAAAATAATGAAGGTTAAATGTATCTTTTGTAATGAAGAAAAACGTTTAACTCGTTTTACTTTTCTGTAAATAACAGGATGTTGATCCTTTAACGTTTTAACATTTTAGATGTTTTAAGAAAACATTTGGATAACTTTAAGAAATGCGGTTTAAACTTTTTCATTAATGTTTTAACAACTTACAAGTGTATGAACACTAAAGACAAAAGTATCTTAATGATATACATTGTTTTAATAGTTTTAAACAATGTATAATTGTGAAAAAAGTACATCTTCAAATATAGTAATTAGTTATATTTGTATGATATAATTTTAATACACCTTGTTTTAGATTTTTTTAATGCTAAAACATTTTGATAATTTT
This sequence comes from Chrosomus eos, assembly GCA_036326025.1. Classification (NCBI taxonomy): domain Eukaryota; kingdom Metazoa; phylum Chordata; class Actinopteri; order Cypriniformes; family Leuciscidae; genus Chrosomus; species Chrosomus eos. The sequence continues at coordinate 118,802 of JAZAVI010000702.1, read as the reverse complement.
AAGGAAACACAATTTAAAACTTTTATTTATTTAATTATTGAATTATATTTTTAAATTTATTAATTATTTATGTTTTATGTCTAAACGTTTTTAACATTTTACAAAGTGTATGGTGACCGCTAAAAGACCCTTTTTATTTCATTGTTATTTTCATTGATTTTTTAACACAATGTAGTTTTAATATCTACATAGTTTAATATGTTTTAATTTAAAAATGTGTAATAACACTAAAGACATATGTATTTTAAACTTTATACAATCTTTTATACATCTTTAAAGAATATGTAATTGTGAAAAAAGAAAAAAGTACATCTTCAAATGTGGTCCGTGGGATAATTTTCCCACGGTCACATGATCTCTCCGGAAGTGGGGGTGGTGGGGGTGGAAAGAGGAGGGCAGACCGTGGGAATTTTCCCACGGTCCAGATGGTCAGATTGGAAGTGAGTGGGAGGGGTAAAAGGGGCGGGGCTAAGCGTGGGAAAAAGGGGCGTGGTCAATCATGGGGCCATAAATCACTCAAAAGTGACAGATAGTGCCCCATATACTCTCTCTGATGTGTTGTTTGTTTGCTTGTTTTTTGCAGGTGGGTCAGATCTCTGCGCGCGGCCCAAATGAAAGAGACGACCATCGACTATTACGTTCAGAACGTATCACAATTCATCACTTTCATAAGTGAAACTCCTCCACCTTCATGCCGTCTTTCAAAGACAGTACTCATTGGTCTGCGCAGGGTGATGCAGAGTGTAAAGAAATCCTTGAGGAGGAAAGTCGCCATGCACCGGACGACCGTGAAGAGCGAAAAAGAACATAGGGTGCTCAGCAAGAGTACAATTCTACAGTGCCAGAGCCAGGCCAAGCAGGCCATCCCTAAAATTCTGGGTAAGTTTTCCCCCCATTTAACTCATTGTACAGACATATTGTAAAATGCAATAAAAATGTTCAACATTAACCCTGAGATTGTGCTCTGTGTTGTTTATAGCCCAGCTCGAAACGGACGAGTGCAACACAACCCTGCAGTGGGATTTTTATGGCCACCTGTCAGCTTATCTGGCAGCCCTCTATGGTCACCGAGGGGGGGTTTATCAAAATATGACTATCAGGGAGGTAGAGGAGGCACAGGAATGCCCAGAAGAAAGTGTGTTTCTGATCAATGTGAGTGTATTGCTTCCTTTGCATACATCAGGTGACCTTCATTTGTTTGATCTCTGTTCTGATGTACTGAGTTTATGTGTGTGTGTGTGTGTGTGTGTGTGTGTGTGTGTGTGTGTGTGTGTGTGTGTGTGTGTGTGTGTGTGTGTGTGTCAACAGATACAGTTCCACAAGACCAACCAGGCGTTTGGCCCGGCCCAGATAGTGGTGACAAGGGAGGAATTCGAATGGATGAAGCGTTTCCTCAAAATAAGAAGACGACTTCCTGGTGGCAGTACTGCAAAGTACTATTTTTTCACCTCAACATCTAATGTATGCAAAAAACTTGTCACCTATTTCCGTGCCGCGTGGAAGTCAATGGGGGCCTACCGGGCAGCCCAAACTTCACTGATCTGAGAACATCAATCGCCAGCCATGTAAGTGTTTTCCCTCGTTAGGTGGCATATTACAGAGACATTCAGTTTGGTGTTGTCTCCTCAAACTGCTTTTGTTTTCTCCTTCTTTCTCTCTATTTCTAGGCCAAATTCACTCATTCCGAGGCCGACCGCCAGAAAGTTTCAAAGTTTATGTGCCATGACGTCCAGACGGCAGACAAGTTTTATGTTACAAACTTGTCCGCCACGCAGGCACTTGAACACCGCAGACTCTTTGAGACTGCGCTGGAAGGGGAGGACAAGAGCACATCGGGGGTCAAGCGGGTGCGCAGAGCCCGGAAGCAGGAAAATCCTAGAAAGAAGGTGAAGGCAACGGAGGAATCATCACTTGAAACCTCTGAAGGCTCCACTGCTGAAACCAGTCCCGAGACAAGCCAGGTAAATATCCTGTAAACGTACTGAGTCTATAATGCTGTATTTATTGGCACAATGATCAATCCTTTACCTTGTATTTTCTTTGGAAGGGTGAAGCAGTGGTGTCCAGAAAAGAAGAATGCCAGCAGGAGGATTCACCTGTCCTCCCCTCACGAAAGCCCATAGTTTTGATTACACCTTTAAGGTCGTTGAATAAAATACAACTTCGTTCACGCCACATTTCCCCAATCAAACTTTGCCAGTTAAAAGAAATGACAAAGCATAAGAAAGTGAATGCCAAGGTGAAGAATGCAATTGAAAAACGCAGGAAGAAGAAGTAGGCTTTTTCCTCCCCCTTCCCCAGCCCCCAAAATTCCCCCCAAAAAGTTATTTTGATTAAAAAATATATATTGTGTGTGATTTTTCATTTTAATAAAACTTGTTTGCTGTGTGAAAAAATGTATCTGTCATTTTTTTTCCCTTTTATTATTGTTGGTTCAATGCATCATAGTCACTTATACAGGTCTTTGACACAAATCCCAGTTAACTTATATGGTAAGGTAACCGAGGTAAGGTTATCTGACACAACTGTACATTGCAAAAAAAAAAAAAAAAAAAAACCTTTTCTTATTTAGTATTTGTGTCTCGTTTCCAGTCCAAATATTTAAAAAGTCTTAAATCAAAAAGCATAAAATGAGTAAATGCCATGAGATTTTATGTCTTAATTTATTTCCCCAGAAAACAAGACATAATATCTTATGGCATGGTAAATGCCAGTCAATGCTTTTTGATTTAAGACTTTAGATATTTGGAATGGAAATTTCAGAGCCTGTAAATTATTCGACAGACTTATTGCCCATCTGAAAAATTAATGGTTTTCATCTATCTTATCTATCTAAATATGTTATATTAATTGGTCATTTTTCATAATCATTCAAGATGTTCTGTGTGCTTACAACATAAGAGACACATTTAGTAATCAAAGCCATTTATTAGAATTGAAAGAAACATTTGTTGCAAAAGCTTAAAAATTTTGAATTAAAAAATCTTACAATGTAAATCGTTTAAAGTGATTGTAAACAAAAAAAAAAACACACACACACACACACATTTAAAATGTTTTTCTTTTTTGTTAAATATAGAAAAATATATAAATCTTGAAAAATGTAAGACATATGTTTAAAAAATGTTATAATTATTAGAATTATAAGGTTATTTCTCCATACATAATATAATTATAGTTATAATGTTATTTCTCTAATCAGTCAAGATGTTCTGTGTGCTTACAACATAGAAGGAGACAAATTTTATAATCAAAGCCATTTATTAAAATTGAAAGAAACATTTGGTGCAAAGGTTTAGAAAAAATTTGAATTAAAATATCTTAAAATATAAAGTGATAAATTAATATACAAAAACACACACACATACACATTCAAAATGTTTTTCTTTTTTGTTTAATATATACAACTTATAAAAATGTTTACTGATATTTAATTTATAAATGGTGGAAGATCAATTGCTCTATATGTTAGCCATTTAGTCTAACTCCAATAAACTCTGAAAGTGCAACGTGGTCAAATCCTCAGGCGTTGACTCTAAAGGATCTGTCCCTGTAAAAACAAATCATCATCTGTTAACATTCCATACAGATAATACAATAGAGACTGATTACTAATGTTATGACAAATGAACACCTACCCTGCAGCAGAAAAGACCCATCCTGCAAGTTGTCTGGACAGCCTTGTTCTTCTTGGACAAAGTTGTCAGGCAGGGCTGGCAATTCACCTGTTAAATTATATATTTTTAAAGTCTCATTCTGTACAATAAAGTCCTTTTCAAATAATATTGCAGATTGGTCACTTACTTAAAAATTGAAAAACATCATCATCCTGCTGGGAAGATGGCACTTCTGCTGCTACATTTAAACTTCCCAAGATGTCTAGGGTGCTGGCCATGGGGATTTCGGGAATGATTTCCCTCAGCCTACTAAGCTGCTCCAGTGTGACCTTCCATTTTAGGTCCTTTATCATTTCGTCAGCCATAGGAGTCTAAAAAAAATCAGTTTAGTGTAAAAATACAACAACCACACTGTAACAACACAGTGAAAAAATGTTTAACCTGTTAAGCTTCACCCCCAATTTTGAAAAATCCCCAGAAATGGCATACCCAAACTGAAACAGATACAGTTCATGAACCATTTGTTCTAAAAGCACAAGTATAATCTCATTTGAAAGCTGACACCTGGCAGTTTATTGCAAATGTAGAATTAATTATTGTCATAATGAAAAATAAATGTTATAAATAGCTTCAAAGTTTTGTCAAGTTATTAGAAATTTATTTTTATGAAATATTTTCATGAAAATAAAATTGAAGTTGGCCCTGTAGCAATCTAGAAATGCACTGCAGCTAAAGCCACATGTCTGACCATGTTATATTTAAAATCTGAAGATGATATGTCTAAAACTCTTTATTTAGTTAAATGTTTTTCAAGATCATGTCAAACGATTTTATTTTGATTAGACTCTAAAATGCAAACTGATGTTTATTGTCATTTTCTAAGCATCTATTCAGTCTATTTTCTCTATTGTGTTGTGGTCTAAACGATCTCCATTCAGTGTCAGTCTCCCCTGCACACATTCACACCTCTCCAGCCTCTGGTTATTGCTCTAAATATGCTTTCTTTTGTCTGCATTATAATTACTAACGACTGGCTATTCACACTGTTTCAACCCCTAATCTCTTTTAGGGAAAGTTCTCAAAGTTCTCACCTTACATTTGAAACTATATAAAATGACCTTCTTGAAAAAAGAAACATTTCAGCAAGCAGTCCTATTTAGAAATATTCATAAATATAACAGCTAGGTAGCAGGTGCACCAAGGGCTAGCTAGCATGTTAGCTTAGCACACCATCAATACACGACAATTTATGAGATTAAAACCATGTTTGTGCTCTAAAACTTACTTTATAGCACAAGTCGAGTGTTTTAAATAACCTTCTGTGCTCTGATTTGGCTTCAGATAAAAAAATCGGACAGAAAATATAGTATTTTATAGTATTCTTCACCATGATAAAGTCTATATCGATTAGCATTACATTATAAATATAATCTATTATTATGAAAATACCTGACATGGCTCGAAGAACACAGGTAAACCAAATATCATTGCAATCATGTTTATTGTCTTCAAAACATCTTTATCTGCATGTTACAGCGATCTCTGTTAGTGTTTACGTCGTGATGGACTTCCTGAAATGTCACATGATATGATTCTTCTTCGTGTTCCATATTTGGAGTCCATATGTGCACAGGGCGCCCTCAGGCTGCCAGTATGTATTGAAAACACAGTACATCAGAGTCTCCAGCGCTCATAATGAATAAATCGACGCATTTGGGTAGATATTCAATAAATATGATTCCTGTCTATATAAATCTGATGTAAACCTATGAGAATCTATCAATATTTCTCCAAATCTGTACACTTTTGAGCTAAAAGCCCTGATGGACGTTGTTTTGTCAAGCTCTGTCGTGACGATCTCACTGGAGTTTTTTTCTGAATGGAAGCGGCTGACGCTCATAATTCATATCAAAGGTATCGACTCATTTTTTGATTACATAACTCCAGACACAAATTAAGACATAACTGTCACTATACGATTCTCAGAATACAATAGTGGTCAAATACTAAACCTTCAGTCTTATATCTTTTTAATGATGTATAGTTTGTCAAGGTATTAACATTGAATCTGATAGTAACTTTGAACGATTTAAAAAAAAAAAAACGCTCAGAGCGCCCTCGCTCTGGCGAAGGTTAAGAGGTTAAAGAAATGTTTACATTACACAACTTTTTGAATATCTTTCTTAAAACAATAAACAAGCTTTTGAATTGGGCTAGAGGAACAGCTGAGAGACTACTTACTGTTAGATTTGGGTGTCCCTTCTTTAAATGCAACTGAATGAATGTGTACTTTTTTGAACAAACAGGACAGCTCACATTCCTCAATTTCACACGTCCTCTGGCCCATCGGATTAATATTTGACGCTCCACCTGATTATCAATCTTGTGTGCTGACCTCAAATGATGCCTTAAAGTCGGCATGAAATCAAATTTGGCAAATCTTCTTTTTGTATGTAATATTGTAGTGTTTATTATAAATGATTTATCTGTGCACTTCATTATTTTTTTAAAATTCATGTACCCTTATAATCTTTAATCAAATACATTACCCTTCCCTCCCCCCTCAAAACGACCTCTCTTTTCTTCCGGTCACATGCAATGGCGAAAGGGTGCGGCCAGAGCCGATGAGGGTGCGGCTATCGGAGCACAGCCTCTCAGAGAACCTGTCAGTGTCAGTGTCCTCCAACGATCCAATCAATTCCCGAAGGATGGAATCAAGCCCCGCCCTACATTTTTTCAAATTTCAGAAGCCGTTTCACTCGAATATACGTCACAACAAGAAAAAAAATGACAATCTCAACTTCCGTTTCATGCCGACTTTAAATGTGCAACTATTGAAGGGCACAGGGGGCATTCCACCATCATCTATCATCTATTTTTTTTTTAATAGCCTATAGGCTATTTCCAACACAACCAGTTATCATCACTGCACATTATAGCATATATCTGCGAAAACATGTCTGAGCCATAGGCTGCTTGGGGAACATGAACAGATTTATATTATCAAATGTATTGTCAAATTTATTTTTCTAGGTTTTAGGAGCGATTTAATTCTGAGACACCATTCTGAGAGCACTTACGCTCGCGGCCGCCCATTTTGTAACGCGCACGTTGGTTTTGGACTAATATCTCTTCCAAAAATCCGCCATAAATTCTGAAACTTATATCGTTATTTTCAGCTCAAATAGAAGATTCCAACAAGCCATGTGGCATTCGAATCCATTGAGTTTTCGTCGAGATAGGTTTTTCACAAATTTGCTTGAGATATGTCACCGGCGCCACTGCTCGCGGCGGCCATTATGAAACGCGCTCGTTGGTTTTCTGCTGATTTCTCTGTCAAAACTCAGACAAAAATTCTGAAACTTATATCGTTATTTTCAGCTCAAATAGACGATCCCAACAAGCCCTGTGACACTCGAATCCGTTGAGTTTTCGTCGAGATAGGTTTTTCACAAATTTGCTGAGATATAGCCTAGCCTAGTGATGTCACCGGCGCCTCTGCTCGCGGCCGCCATTATGAAACGCGCCCGTTGGTTTTCTGCTGATTTCTCTGTCAAAACTCAGACAAAAATTCTGAAACTTATATCGTTATTTTCAGTTCGAATAGACGCTTCCAACAACCCCTGTGGCATTCGAATCAGTTGAGTTTTCGTCGAGGTTTTTCACTGTCACAATGAAGACATGATATGATAGTTAGCTTACCTCACTGGTCCCGGCATTTCTGATAGTGACTGCTGTAGCCTACGAAGAGCTCCACCCCCTCTATTGTGACTGACTGAAGAAGTCGCACAGCATCTGAACTACGTTTTACAAGGGTAAACAAATATACTTTTTTTTTAATAAGTAGCCTACTAAAAACTATGTCTATAAAGGATCATATTTTATTTATTCGATAATTTATTATATTTATTCGGCGCTTCTGCTCGCGGCCGCCATTATGAAAAGCGCAAGGTGGTTTTCTGCTGATTTCTCTGCCAAAACTCAGCCAAAAAATCTTAAACTTATATCGTTATTTTCAGTTCGAATACTACTAAATCCTAATCTAATCATGGCAAACTATAAATCGTTTGAAAGGTCCAAGACTTAAGAATACATATTTGATTTTGCAGAAACCTATATGTTGGAAGATTAATGGATTAATACATGACAAGCATGCGCATCAAAAAAAATATGTATCCGTTTTCAAACAAATAGTAAAAAAAAAAAGTAAAAAAACATATCAATGTGTTTTGTTGTCATATGCCAGATCAAGTAACTAAGTGACCTTTAGGAATCACCAATATGGTGTGCCTGACCTCTAGTAAATTTTTGGAGGTGATGCAGCTAAAAGTCTCCCAGAAAGCAATTGTTTTGAGATTTTTACCTACATTTTTTAACACAACTTGGTTAGAATTATGGCTTTGAATTTCTGTCATTTTAGGCAGAATCCCATTTCTGATGGGATGCTGTTTTGAATTTGGTGTATATGCTGCAAACCTAATTCTGTACATGATAGTAATTATGCAATTATGATAGTGATTATGAATTATGACGGGGTGTGCTTATAATTTTGAAATTTTAAATACATATTCTAAGTCAAAAACAGCATCCCAGCTGTAACCTATTCATTTTGCATAATTAATAGCTGAAATGTAAATCAGTGTGTTGGGTACAGCATGTTTCACCTCATAAAGTCAATGTAATTCTGAAAAATGACCCATAAGTGTGCTGTCCATGAACAGTAAGACAACAATTAAACTTGACAACTTTTTTCATGACAACAAATTTTATTAAGAATTTTGAAGAAAATAGAACTGTACAAAACTATTTACAATAAAAATAAATATATAAAAAAATTAAACATATAAAGAATATAATTATTAAATAAGTAATTATAAAAACTCTGTGTGGGTTTTGGAACTGGCCTATTCGTCAAGCCATTCAAGACTCAGGCCCTCTCCACGGTAAGAGCGTCTCTTTCAATTTCAACTGTGTGCCAACAGTGATGTCCTTCAGTGCTTTAAATAAGATTATATCCTTGTCTTCCCCATTAATTTTCATCTTACAATGGAACGGTTTGAGGTTTGGCATCTTGCTAGAATGATTTATTCTTCTGCCAAATGTGTTTGTAAGAGGGTGGCACTCGCATGGAAAAGTCTGTGAATCTACACATAGTTCTCTTTCTCCAGCTTTGAAAAAGAATACATATCCTGGCTCGTCGTGTTGGCTCTGCACTATGGCCCTCCCTTCAGCCGCTGTGTTTACCTTTCCATGTTGTTTTGGTAAAACCGTCGGGTTGCGATGACTCCTATAATAAAGAGAACAATAAACATTACATGTAGTTCATGGCTGCTGAAATGCACATTTTACATTATTGCTTCTTCTGCCCTTACAAAACAAATGAAAAGTTTTCTTACCTAGACCTTGCTCTGCACCAAAGTCCTTGATGGCAAGCCCCGTCCATGTCTGCTGGGACACGCACTGAATGACAAAACTGTCTTCTTCCACTTTTTGCTTTGGGGCTGGTCTCCACAGCATCACAATCTCCTCCGGCTTCGGGCAGTTCACCGTCCAGCCCTCCTGTGAGATTAGCCGTGCCACCTTCGCTGCAGACGGTTTGCGGAGTTTGAAGTATGCTGAAAGACAGAATGAAATAACTTTACTCATGTGATTCACTTGTCACTGTAAATAAATGGCCTAGTTCGTGTCAAGTCAATGCGTGTTAATGCTGTATTGATGGATTCGGAGACTTACACAGCAGATGTTTCTCCCGCTGGGCGTACTGGGCGGCCCTCCATTTATTGTAAAAGACACGGTCTTCTGGAAAACCGTATTCCATCCTTTTCTTCTTACATGGAGGCAGACCCTCCAGCGAAACTGGAAATATTTCAATGAATTCCCCAAAGTCTCTCCGATGTCCCCCAGAAGCACCAGGCGTAGCCAAGGATGTCTCCTCCGCAGAGCCGCTTTGTAAGTGAGGAATACAAGGTTTATAATATGCAAAACAAAATATGAATGAAAACTAGATAATCTGCTGTGCAAATAGTTTGTGATGAGTTATGTCCTGGTTGGACGAAGAGACATACCTGGCCAATGATTCCAGCAGCAGAGCTGCGTCGACGACATCCTGAGGGGCCGCACCAGCGCTGAAGGACGGGTAATTCAGTAATGAGCTCTGGGAGGTCCTTTGCAGCTGTTTCAACTGCCCTCCTCACATGCTGGCTGGTGAAAGGGGCCATCTTATACCTGCAGAAAGAGAATGAAAAATGAAATGTTACTTGTGGTGTGACTGAGAAAATGTGGATCCATTCACACACATGCATATGAATCTGTGTAGATACTTACATTTCATGGAGCCGGTTCATGTCGTGAGAGATACATTGAACTGCCTCGCCCTCCGACGTAACAAAAACACTTTTACAGTCTTTTTGAGGCTGTAGATTCTCGGGCCTGATTTTAACAAAATACAGCTCCAAGAACTAAAAAAAAGACATGATATAATAATAACCAATGAGTTATTAAATGTAAAACACTGGTGATGAGAAATCTACTGTTTGCATCATATTAAAACTTACTGCTTGCTCCTCTTTGGTAAGAGCTATCTGCATGCTGGAGGCTCTCTCCCCCTGCACCCCGACCACAACCCTTTCTCCCAGCTCAGTTCTGTTGACCCACTCTTCGTCCTGGAAAACATTGAAAATTTTTTACTTACTAATGCATACATTTGCAAATATTACAGTATATCACAAGTATAAATTTGTTAAAATAGATGAACTTACCGTTAAGGCTTCCACAGCTCGTGGACACTGAATGTGTTTAAAGACCAAGAGCGCTTCACAAAAATAGCGGAATAAGGTATTGTCTGTGCTTGACACCTCTTTGTTTATTTCCAGGTCGCTGTGGATCCTCAGGACATCAGAGTTAGCCAGCCTTAAAATCCTTTGGCAATTTTCAATGCAAGGAGCCTTCTGAATGAGCTGCCTGTTTGAATCAAATGTAACAAATAATACTATTGAAGAATAAAACCCATGTTGTGAAAGAATCTTCAATGTAGAACAATAAAATATATTATTTATTATCATGTATTAAGCATGTAATAAGAACACGGTTTACTGCACTTACTTTGGAGGAGATGCAGTAGCAGCAGCAGGGCCAGCTTCTCTGTCTTTGTCAATTTCAGACTCCTTGGGCTGGTTGGTTACAAAAAAAACACGCCGTAGAAGCTTCTTTAACATGGAACTCGAGAGCGTGAGTCAGGCAAGAGCAGACAGAGCTGATTATAATCCCAGCATCTGTTGTGGCGGACCCACTCTCTGTGAGAATCCTTTGCTTTTTAGGAGCTCTGCTTGTCTTTGCTCTGGTGTGCTGTTTTTCATACAAACCCTGGTCAGGTGAACAGAAATGTGGTCCTGCGGCTTTTGGCAAACCAAACAGTAAACAACATTTTGATCAGCAGACCTTTATTGGAAAATGAAAGGATATAAAATAAATTATACAAACAATGATTTGAAAGAATGAGACATGATTTAACCATTGTGCGTCCTTATGGACATTTTTGGCTTTTTTAGTTTTTTTGAATAAGGTCAAAAAGTTACTGAGCTTTGAAGATTTTTTTTCAGTCAAACACATTTCTTATTATTTCTTATCAGTGCTTCCACCTGCAAAAAGTGTGGCAAGCATCTCTGCAAAGTCCACACAGTCAAAAACTGCAGCTTTGTTTTTTAAATCTGATATTGCATAAAAATATGAATGCATCAAAATTAATGTTGTTGTTAACCATTGACATATGCAAGGCTGTAATATTTAAAGAAAAAAAGATCTGCTCAGCATTTAGTATATGGACATTTATTATTATTATTATAATGTTTATAAAAAAACAACACTGGCGTAGTGTAAAGAAACTGGCATTTAAAGTGTTAAAATTCTGAAAATTAATAAATGTTTGGTCAGTATGATTAGAGCTGATGCTGGTTAAATAAATTATGTCAGGGAAAGTGAAAATATTTTTATTTATCTAAATGAAGGAAACACAAATAACACAAATAAAACACAAGCCTTACCTCTTCGGAGCTTTTTCAGCCATTTCAAATGTCAGATTCTCTCTAGATGTGTTATGTTTTAAGAAATTGTTGAAAGTGTCCCCAGCAGACAAAGTAAGACACTGTTAAATGAAGTGATTATACAGCATTAGACAGTGACTTACTTTAAATTATACATTCAGGTCTCTAGTATATTTTCAAGTAAGACACTGTTTAATGAATTGATTGTACATGCATTAGATAGTGACTTTAAATTATACATTCTGGTCTCTAGTATATTTTCAAGTAAGACACTGTTTAATAAATTGAAATGTACATGCATTAGATAATGACTTACTTTAAATTATACATTCAGGTCTCTAGTATATTTTCAAGAAAGACACTGTTTAATGCACTGATTGAACATGCATTGCATATAGACTTACTTTAAATTATACATTTATTATTTATTCATTTATATCGTGGGTGAGTAAATGGTTTTATTTTGTTTTACTGACCCTTACTATTATTAATGTTCTGGAAATAAGTATATTATGCTCATCAGGCCTGCATTTATTTGGTCAAAAATACAGGACATATTTGGTTAAATGGATTCAAAAAGTGACTGTAAAGATTTATATTTTTGGTAAAGATTTTTTATTATTATTTTGAATTCTTTGGTAACTGATCAAGAAACTACAGGCTTGATGATCTTCTTCTTTCAAATAAAAATAATAAATGCTGCATTTGTGTTAAATAATAGTAATACTAGCAAAATGATGAGCGACAGCGACAGTGGTGTTGTCACATCAGGAGTGAGTGATGCGGTAAGTGTAGAAATAAGTATTGATAGAAAATGCTTTGTTGTTTGGCAAAATCTTAATCTTTATTAACTTGGTTTATAAAAAGTTAAAGCTTGTGGTAATAATTCACATTTCATTTATTTTTTTCAATGTTTTTTTTTTCTTCCCCAAAGCAACCACTGTGATTATAAGTCGCACTGTGAGTACACTTGTCATTAAACAGTGCATCTGTTTTAGACAGAGATTATCGTATGATGTGCAGTTGTACAGATGTTCTATTGTGTTATTTTGCAGGACAGTGAACACCCATCCTCCTCGGAGGAGATCATAGGAGATGGGAATATTCCTCCTCCTCCTCTTCCTCCTCCTCCTCCTGCCCCTCCCCCCAACAGCCCCAATTTGCCACGCCATCCGCCCGCCATGCGCCCCCATCTCCTCCACGGCCTCTTCTTCATGCTTTTGATGAGGTATGGACATATTCAATGTAGGCTGTAAAACTCTCAATTTGCAATTGTGTGTTGTTAATTTTTCGTTTGATTTTTATTTCTCTCCGGTATTTTGCAGACGATGAAGAGGAGGAGGATGACTGATTATTTGTTTTAAATAAAAATAAATATTTTATATATTATTATGGTCTACTATTCTCATTTTTTTACAAATATACTTTAAAACTATTTGTTTGCCTGAAAATCTATATAATATATTATATAATGCTGTATTTCTGATCAAGTAAATACATTCCTGTCTCTGGTAGTATATTTTGAAGTAAGACACTGTTTAATGAAGTGATTGTACATGCATTAGATAGTGACTTACTTTAAATTATACGACATGAGACAGTGACTTTAAATTATACATTCTGGTCTCTAGTATATTTTCAAGTAAGACACTGTTTAATGCACTGATTGTACATGCATTGCATAGAGACTTACTTTAAATTATACAGCATTAGATAGTGACTTACTTTAAATTATACATTTAGTTCTCTCGTATATTTTCAAGTAAGCCTAATAAGCTACAGGTGGGATGCCAAGACATCAAAAGGTCATATTTCATAAATACAGGCATTGTATCAGGTGGAACCTACTGTACACCACACAGGGGACACTACCCAACACACTCATGTACATTACAGCCATTAATTATGCACAATTTGCATCATTTTCAACTGTCCACAGACAGCCTATAGGGCCGCCGTCAAATAGGTTACAGGATGGATGCTGTTTTCTGACTTAGACATTTTCAGCGGGTCAGATCCTGTAAAGATTTGGGGATTTCACACTATGTGGTGAAGTCCAGTCAGTAACCTAATAAGTTACAGGTGGGATGCCAAAACATCAAAAGGTCATATTTCATAAATACAGGCATTGTATCAGGTGGAACCTACTGTTCACTACACAGGGGACACTACCCAACACACTCATCTCCATTACAGCCATTAATTATGCACAATTTGCATCATTTTCAACTGTCCACAGACAGCCTATAGGGCCGCCGTCAAATAGGTTACAGGATGGATGCTGTTTTCTGACTTAGACATTTTCAGCGGGTCAGATCCTGTAAAAATTTGGGGATTTCACACTATGTGGTGAAGTCCAGTCAGTAACCTAATAAGCTACAGGTGGGCTGCCAAGACATCAAAAGGTCATATTTCATGAAAACAGGCATTGTATCAGGTGGAACCTACTGTACACTACACAGGGGACACTACCCAACACACTCATCTCCATTACAGCCATTAATTATGCACAATTTGCATCATTTTCAACTGTCCACAGACAGCCTATAGGGCCGCCGTCAAATAGGTTACAGGATGGATGCTGTTTTCTGACTTAGACATTTTGGGGATTTCACACTATGTGGTGAAGTCCAGTCAGTAACCTAATAAGCTACAGGTGGGATGCCAAGACATCAAAAGGTCATATTTCATAAATACAGGCATTGTATCAGGTGGAACCTACTGTACACCACACAGGGGACACTACCCAACACTCTCATGTACATTACAGCCATTAATTATGCACAATTTGCATCATTTTCAACTGTCCACAGACAGCCTATAGGGCCGCCGTCAAATAGGTTACAGGATGGATGCTGTTTTCTGACTTAGACATTTTCAGCGGGTCAGATCCTGTAAAGATTTGGGGATTTCACACTATGTGGTGAAGTCCAGTCAGTAACTTATTAAGCTACAAGTTGGATGGTGATTTTGACCGGGCATAACTCAGGAACCAAGCCGACTTTCGGCTCCATACTCGGGGGTCACGGGGGGCCCATGGGTACCTACCCATGCCCGGAGTATGGAGCTCCAAGTCGGCGCGGTTTCCGAGATACACCCGGTCAAAATCCCATTTTTGACCGGGCATAACTCAGGAACCAAACCAACTTTGGGCTCCATACTCGGGGCTCATGGGGGGCCCATGGGTACCTACCCGTGCCCGGAGAATGGAGCTCCAAGTTGGCCTGGTTTCCGAGATATACCCGGTCAAAGCTGGACCGGAAGTGGCCGTATCTCGGAAACGGAAAGGCCCAGAAGCTGGGGACGGTGGGGTCCGAAGGGGCCCTGTGGGCCCCCCTCATGCCCGGAGTTTGGAGCTCCAACTTGGCTTAACTCCCAAGATACACCCGGTTATACATAAGGGACTTTTGGACAAAACGGTCGATATCTCACAAAGGAAGAGTCCCAGCAGATCGTCCTTCAGGGTGGTGAGGGGCCCCTAGGGGCCCTCTCAGTCCCCAGAGTCCTGAGCTTCTAGGACCCTTCCTTCTGAAATGCACCCTTTCCTGTTGGCCCCTGTATCTCGGCCTGTGGAGGCGCTAAAAGCTCGGCCCCTGGGGACCTTACTTTGACCCGAGATTGGTGTCGCTAGGCCGCTTGGTCCCCGAGTTATAGCCGTTCAAAGTTCGGAGCCCACCTGTAACTTATTCGACAGAGCCCCCAGAGCGTTTTCATAGGTGGCTCGTGGACAGCGGACCAAAAGGTCCGTTTGGCCCAAAATTGTCATCCATGCCTCGTCAGGGGCCCCTGGGGCCGTCCCTAGAGCCTCGTGTCCCTTCGACCCGTTTTCGTGTCCCTTCGACCCGTTTTCGTGCTTAATTGGCCCACTTGTCCACGAACAGCCTACATTAAATAGGTTGCAGGACGGACGTCTGGAAAGCAGGGGTCAAAAGGTCGCAGGGGCTCCAAATTCGACACAGTGGTAGTCCAGGGGCCCACGGCTCAGGATATCGAGTTTCAGGGTCCTGGGTGGTCCCCGAGTCTTTTTCCTAACCCTACCCTAAATTTTCACTTTGCCCTTTTGGAGAGGGTCTTTCTGTCTATGAGCGCAAGAGGCCTTTGTGAGAGATTTTGACAAAGGCAGTGAAAAAAATTTCCCTGCGCTCTAGGGACTCGTCCTCCTAGTATGTGGCACTGGGGCCCCTAGGCTACCAGGATGCAAAGTTTGGGGCCCCTCGGACCCCTGGGGGCCAAACGTCAGCCGATGACGCGTGCAACTTATTGCATGCGTTTTCATAGGTGGTTCATTGGACGGTGGAACAAAAGGTCTTGAAACCAGGGGCCAAAAGGTCGCAGGGGCCCCAAATTTGACACGGTGGTAGTCCAGGGGCCCACCGTTCAGGATCTCGGGTTTCAGGGGCCTGGGGGGGGGCAAAAATTTTTCCATGGGTCCATTTGGCCCCAAATTGTCGTCCACGCATCGTCAGAGGCCCCTGGGGCCGTGTCTAGAATCTCGTGTCTCCCCGACCCGTTTTCGTGCTTAATTGGCCCACTTGTCCACGAACAGCCTACGTCAAATAGGTTGCAGGACGGACGTCTGGAAAGCAGGGGTCAAAAGGTCGCAGGGGCTCCAAATTTGACACGGTGGTAGCCCAGGGGCCCACGGCTCAGGATATCGAGTTTCAGGGTCCTGGGTGGTCCCCGAGTCTTTTTCCTGACCCTACCCTAAATTTTCACTTTGCCCTTTGGAGAGGGTCTTTCTGTCTATGAGCGCAAGAGGCCTTTGTGAGAGATTTTGACAAAGGCAGTGAAAAAAATTTCCCTGCGCTCTAGGGACTCGTCCTCCTAGTATGTGGCACTGGGGCCCCTAGGCTACCAGGATGCAAAGTTTGGGGCCCCTCGGACCCCTGGCGGCCAAACGGCAGCCGATGACGCGTGCAACTTATTGCATGCGTTTTCATAGGTGGTTCATTGGACGGTGGAACAAAAGGTCTTGAAACCAGGGGCCAAAAGGTCGCAGGGGCCCCAAATTTGACACGGTGGTAGTCCAGGGGCCCACCGTTCAGGATCTCGGGTTTCAGGGGCCTAGGGGGGGGCAAAATTTTTCCCTGGGTCCGTTTGGCCCCAAATTGTTGTCCACGCATCGTCAGAGGCCCCTGGGGCCGTGTCTAGAATCTCGTGTCTACCCGACCCGTTTTCGTGCTTAATTGGCCCACTTGTCCACGAACAGCCTACGTCAAATAGGTTGCAGGACGGACGTCTGTAAAAGCAGGGTTCAAAAGGTCGCAGGGGCCCCAAATTTGACACGGTGGTAGCCCAGGGGCCCCCGGTTCGGGATCCTGGGTTTCATGGTCCTAGGTTGGTGTAAAAAAATTCCCTGCATTCTAGGGACTCGTCCTCCCAGTATGTGGCAACGGGGCCCCTAGGCCACCAGGATGCGAAGTTTGGGGCCCCTCAGACCCCTGGGGGCCGAAAGGCGGCCGAGGACACGTACAACTTATTGCATGCGTTTTCATAGGTGGTTCGTGGACAATGGACACTTGGTGGATTTTTAGTTTTTTTGCGGGACGTGTGGAAGACTACGATGAAGAGTAGTCAGTTTAGGCACTCCGTGGACGAATTGGTGAAAATAGGCTCCTAGGTGGACGAATAGGCTTTTCGTGGGACGTGAGGAAGACTACAATGAAGAGTAGTCAGTTTAGGGACTCTGTGGACTAATCGGTGAAAATAGGCTCCTAGGTGGATGAATAGGCTTTTCGTGGGACGTGAGGAAGACTACGATGAAGAGTAGTCAGTTTAGGCACTCTGTGGACTAATCGGTGAAAATAGGCTCCTAGGTGGACGAATAGGCTTTTCGTGGGACGTGAGGAAGACTACGATGAAGAGTAGTCAGTTTAGGCACTCTGTGGACCAACTGATGAAAATATGCACATAGGTGGACGAATAGGCTGTTCGTGGGACGTGAGGAAGACCCCGGTGAAGAGTAGTCACTTAGGTGGCACTTTAGGCACTCTGTGGACGAATTAATGAAAAATAGGCACCTAGGTGGACGAATAGGCACTTCGTGGACGTATTAGTGAAGAATAGGCGCCTAGGTGGATGAATAGGCGGTCCGTGGGACGAGAGGAAGACTACGGTATAGAGTAGGCACTTAGGGGGACGTTTAGGCGCTCCGTGGACGAAATGGTGAGAAATAGGCAGTTAGGTGGACGTTTAGGTGCTCCGTGGACGAAACGGTGAGAAATAGGCACTTAGGGGGACGTTTAGGCGCTCCGTGGACGAAATGATGAAGAACAGGCAGTTAGGGGGACAAAAAAGGCTGTTCGTGGGATTGGCCCCTCGGCACAGCTCAACGGCGCCCCCAGAGGTGTCCACCCAGTGCCTATTGCGCAATCTGGTGCGATAAACGTACTTAGGCGAAAACGTCCAATTTGTAGCTTATTTAACCCTCTGGGGTCGGCCGTCACGCGGGCGTGATCTGCTCACTTTTTTTCTCATCAGTGCACAAGAGACTCAAATTACTCTGTTGATTTTGATCTTACATGTAAGTGTTATACATCATTCAAAACTGTTAAATGTCTTCTTTTATTTGTGTACACTCATAATAAAAACAAAATGTTGTGTTTTTCGTAAAATAAAGAAAATGAACATGATGCGCGTTCTGCCGTCTCCCTCAATGTGAAGCTCATTCTGAAACGCGACAGAACATTATCTGTAACTCAGTAAATGTTTCTCACACAGACC
This sequence comes from Chrosomus eos, assembly GCA_036326025.1. Lineage (NCBI taxonomy): Eukaryota > Metazoa > Chordata > Actinopteri > Cypriniformes > Leuciscidae > Chrosomus > Chrosomus eos. Next base: position 100,423 of record JAZAVI010000702.1, on the reverse strand, counting down.
TGAAACGTATGTCTTTACAACACTTTGAGTCTCTATTTTTAAATGATGTAAATCATATCAAAAACAAATATTCTCTGTTTAAGTAATTCGTATGAAAGCAAGGACGTACAGTTTCTCCAGCCTGAGCTAATTAAAGTTAATGTGACCACGCCCGCGCGCAACTAATGAGCCATGTACTAATGAGCCATGTGGAGGAACGCAAACTGTTAACGACCTCAAAACAGATAATCCGCGACTTCAGTCTTCAGTCCTGCTCTGCTCTTCACGTGTGCTGTGCTGTTTATCTTGGATTTACATCAGACGAGTTAGAAGAACACAATTTGATTATAAGAAGGATTTATAAGGTAAGACATGTCTTTGTTAGTAGCATGTTAGCAGCATGTTATTGTTGCATAAACTTGTAGCTACTAGTTAAACTGGTGCCAGACTAAAATGTACGTTATGAAATGTGATTGGAGTAAAACATGAAGCCTAATGCTAAATGTATATACATAAAAACATATGTTTGATAATTAAACAGCACGATACAGAAGGCTCATATGATTGTGAATATTATGTTTAGACTTGTGTTTATTGTGTTTATGGATATCTGCTCACACGAAGATATGTATAATTATGTAAGAATATGCGATCGAGCCGGACCAAAAAACTATGAAACGTTATATAATATAACGTTTCATAGTTTGGTCCGGCTCGATCGCATTCAGTAAATGTTTGCATGCGCTGAGTTTGAGTCACGCGCGCTGTGGGTTTGAAAAGCAAAACATACCAATCATTAGGCTTTATGGTTTTACTCCAGCAATCTCGTCTCATAACGTTGTAACGAATGGAAACGTTTTAAGTAACATGATAATCCATATAGTTTTCTCTAATGTAGTGTTACTGAACTTTTTAGTGATTTATAGGCTGCCTAGCTGCTACAGGATATTGTTATTATTTCATGCAGCCCTACATATGCCTACAACTACAAGGCACAACATATATTGGGAGTTCATATATGTAGTATATGTATGTATTTAGTAAATTTCATAATTTGAACCAGACAAATCTAAAATAGTTTCTCCTAATATCAGCATGTTCACAGCTGTTTTTTTTTGTTTTCTAAAAAAAGGTTTTTACAGGGACCAGCACTGATGAGTCCAGCTGACATTCACGTGAGTCTCTGTACATGAACATGGTGAAAAATCAAACACCTTGGAGATGACAGGTATGTAACCTATATGTTTTAGGAATGGCACAAAGCGGTGTGACTGTCCAAGTCTCTGTCTTTAGATCAGTGTGTTTTACTAATGTGCTTTTTTGTCTTTGGTTGTGTATCTTTTTGATTGTGTTGTAAATAACTTGGTTGTGTTGTAAATAAATCCAAACCATCTAAAAGCCATTCTTTTTTAAGTCTCTCCTCCTTCTTTGTGCAAGGCTTCTCACAATGACAGCACCTGATAGCACCTTATAGGGCTATTAGGGGAGGGCCTTTGTCTTTCTCAGGTGTGAAAACACTATATACTAATGGGTTGTTAACGCCCCTCTGCATAAAGCTTTCTTACACAAAACACGTCTTACAAATTTTAAGTCAATATATTGTCTTATCTGAATGAGTAGTCAGGATGATTTTCACATAGTTTTGAAGCAAATATTCTAGGCCACATGATACAATTTTCAAAATTCTTGTGAAGAAATAATTAGTATGGGTTTTATGACCTTATTTCAGTGAAAATGTTTTTTTGTTTTTTCACAAACCACGCATAAACGTCATTATCTCAAAACTAAAAACTTGTACATACATGCTGCTGACATATTACTGTAGCAGAGTTTGTGCTGAATACAGTGTAATCAGACTTTAGCCATGAAAATGTCACAAGTAACAGAAATAAGCACAAATGTCAGAGCATTTCAGAACACCTCCAGGACCCAGAAAACACCTCAGACCTCAGAGGGTTAAGTGCGAAAGTGGATCCAAATTGAGCCTACGGTCCCTTGTACAGCCTATGCGTCATATGGCAACTTATTTGAATGGGCCGAGGTCCCACGAAGTGCCTATGTGTCCTAACCCAACATAAGGAAACAGCTCAAGCTGCTATATTGTATAGTTATACCAGGACTTAATTTGAGCCGGAAGATGCTGAAAAACATGTTCCGGCACCTCTGATGTTGGATCCGGAACCTTTTTTATTGGATCCGGTACCTCCTGTGCAATGTTGTTCCCTTTCGAAGGGAACTCAACAATACGTCATCAACGCTATGGGGGAACGCCTCAGGCGTGACAGGTGTCTGAAATCAAATACCAACTCACAGCAATCATGTTGACCGGCGACAGCCCGTGCATCATCAGCTCGAATGATGAGCGCGCAACCTGGATGTATAAAAAGGGTGCCTTGAAACCGTGACAACATCCTTTTCATCTTCAGGGACTGTTTGTCTGTTTGATAATATCAACGATGAAGCGTGCAGAGACGCGGAGAAACACTTTTCGCGAGTGTGCCGACCGGTGTCCAGATATTTGACACCGGAGGATTCACACGATTTGTGCGTGTTCTGCCTGGGAGAAGAGCACGCGCGGGAAGCTCTCGAGGGAGTTTTCTGCGGGAACTGTGAGAGTTTTTCTATCAGAACTCTCTGCTCTCGTCTGTCCTACTGATCGAGGGAAGTGGGCGCGGCATTTGAACCCCGCCTTTCCGGTTCCCGCTCGGGCTGAGGCTCAGTGGCGGTTGAGCTCGTAGAGCTTTCAGATGGAGCTGGCAGATTATCTGGAGAGGGGCGTTAACCTCGCGGATGATCTACCAGCTGACGAGGGTGAGTTACAGGTCAATGTTGAGCTCTTTCTTTCTCTCTCTGGTGAATCTGTAACTATTGTATTCAGGCCGGGCAGGAGTTGGCTGCTGAGGATGTCAGTTTGGTTGAGACCGGACCATCTCAGCCCTCCTGCCCAGTGTACGCTGAGCTGGTTGACATTATGGGGCGCGCCACAGACAGATTGCAGTTGCAGTGGAGGCGCGTCTAAGAGGAACCCCCTCATGGTATTTTGGATGGCCGGTTCCTCCCCACCCGTAAGCCACCAGCCTGGATGAGCCTTCCATTCCTTTCCGATCTCCACGCTGGGATCGAGAGGGTATGGAAGAAACCGCTCTTCTCACGTCTCTATCTGCATCAGCAGGCTAGTTTCACTGCTGTGGAGGGAGCCGTGGAGCACGGATATGTGTCGATGCCGCCAGTGGACGAGACGTTGGCTAACTATCTCGCCTCTGGTCGGTCCTCTTCACTAAGAGCTCTGACCCTGCCATCCAAGCTGCTCAAGACATCTTCGCGCTTGAATGACAGAGCGTACACGGCAGCAGGTCAGGCAGGTGCGGTTCTGCACACCCTTGCGGTCTTCAGGCCTACCAGACCGACCTGCTGCGGGACTCCGGGCCACCAAGCAACCTGCTGTCCCAGTGTCGCTTCCCGCGCACCCCCTCCTCCCGGTAGGGTGAGTAGGGCGCGCAGGAGACGTAACTCCCGCGGGAGACAGGACTCTGGTCCTGGTTATGAGCTCCCACATACTGTGGTTGCCAGATTACAGGCCTCACCAGGCCTTCCTGGTTATGAGCTCCCACATACTGTGGTTGCCGGGTTACAGGCCTCACCAGGCCTTCCTGGGTATGAGCTCCCACATGCTGTGGTCGCTGGGTTACAGGCCTCACCAGGCCTTCCTGGTTATGAGCTTCCACATACCGTGGTCGCCGGGTTACAGGCCTCACTAGGCCTTCCTGGTTATGAGCTCCCACATACTGTGGTCGCCAGGTTACAGGCTTCACCAGGCCTTCCTGGTTATGAGCTCCCACATACTGTGGTCGCCAGGTTACAGGCCTCACCAGGCCTTCCTGGTTATGAGCTCCCACATACTGTGGTTGCCGGGTTACAGGCCTCACCAGGCCTTCCTGGGTATGAGCTCCCACATACTGTGGTCACTGGGTTACAGGCCTCACCGGCCTTCCTGGTTATGAGCTCCCAAATACTGGGTATCAGGTTACAGGCCTTACCAGCCTTCCTGATATGAGCTCTCACCTACTGTGGTCGTCAGGTTACAGGCCTCACCGGCCTTCCTGAATGTTAACTCCCACTCACTGTGGTCGCTAGGGTGTGGTTGTGAGCTTTCACATGTCAGGTTGCAGGCCTCATTAGGCCTTCCTGAATGTGAGCTCCCACACATTTTGACTATCAGGTTACAGGCCTCGTATGGCCTTCCTGATTGTTAAAACCATACTTACATTTACATTTACATTTAGGCATTTAGCAGACGCTTTTATCCAAAGCGACTTACATCTGAGGACTAAGCCAAACGAGTCATCGTGAAGAGACAATAGCAACCCAAGAAGTGCTCACAATACCAAGTTCAAACATTGTTCAGAGTAGCATAAACCAGACAAGTGAGGAATTATTATTATTATTATTATTATTTTTTGTGTGTGTGTGTGTGTGTGTGTGTGTGTGTTTTATGTTAAGTGCTCACGGAAGAGATGAGTTTTCAGTTGTCTTTTGAATGCTGTCAGGGATTCTGCATTCCGGATGTCGGTGGGCAGATCATTCCACCAGCATGGAACCGTGAATGAGAAAGTTCTGGAGAGTGATTTTGTGGCTCTTTGTGAAGGTACCACGAGCCGTCGCTCATTGATTGATCGTAGGCTTCTGGTAGGGATGTAGACTCGTAGGAGCAAGTGAAAGTAGGAGGGAGCTGAACCTGTGGTCGATCTGTAAACAAGCGTCAACGCCTTGAACTTGATGCGAGCAGCGAGTGGTAGCCAGTGCAGAGAGATGAACAGAGGAGTGACGTGGGCCCTTTTGGGCTCGTTGAAGACAAGACGAGCTGCAGCATTCTGGATCATTTGTAGAGGTTTAGTTGCACACGATGGAAGTCCAGCCAGGAGAGCATTGCAGTAATCAAGCCTAGAAATGACCAGGGCCTGGACGAGAAGCTGTGTGCTCAGCTAGGAAAGGCCTGATCTTCCTGATGTTGTGCATTGCAAACCTGCATGATCGAGCTGTCTTTGTAATGTGGTCTGAGAAGGTCAGCTGGTCATCAAAGATTACTCCAAGATTTCTGACCGACCTTGATGGGGTGATTGAGGAAGAGTCTAGCGGGATAGTGAAGTCGTGTTGTAGAGACGGATTGGCAGGGAGGACGAGAAGCTCAGTCTTTGTTAGTGGTGTTAGTGTGGCCAGCAGGGGGTGCTATCCCTGTGGTCTGTGTGGGTCCTAACGCCCCAGTGTAGTGATGGGGACACTATACTGTCAAAATAGCACCGTCCTTCGGATGAGACGTTAAACCGAGGTCCTGACTCTCTGTGGTCACAAAAATCCCAGGATGTCTTTCGAAAGAGTAGGGGTGTAACCCCGGCATCCTGGCCAAATTTGCCCCTTGGCCTCTGTCCATCACGGCTCCTAATCATCCCCATATATACTGATTGGCTTCATCACGGTCTCCTCTCCACCAGTAAGCTGATGTGTGGTGGGCGTTCTGGCGCAATATGGCTGCCGTCGCATCATCCAGGTGGATGCTGCACATTGGTGGTGGTTGAGGAGATTCCCCCCCTTCTATGTAAAGCGCTTTGAGTGCCTAGAAAAGCGCTATATTAATGTAATGAATTATATTATTATTATTATTATTATTTATTTGTCAGGTTGAGCTGCAGGTGATGTTCCTTCATCCATGCCGAGATGTCAGCCAGACAGTTTGAGATTCGAGCAGCTACTGTGGGATCATCTGGTTGAAATGAGAGGTAGAGCTGGGTGTCATCAGCATAGCAATGGTAAGAGAAACCATGTGCCTGTATGATGGGTCCCAGTGATGTGGTGTAAATGGAGAAGAGGAGGGGTCCACGCACTGAACCCTGGGGAACCCCTGTAGTCAGTTGATGTGCTTTGGATACCTCGCCTCTCCATGTGACCCTGAAGGACCTACCTGTGAGATAGGACTCAAACCAGTGGAGGGCGGTTCCAGTGATGCCCAGTGATGAGAGAGTGGACAGAAGGATCTTATGATTCACAGTGTCGAAGGCAGCAGACAGGTCCAGCAGAATGAGAACTGATGATTTGGAGGCAGCTTTTGCGATCCGCAGGGCTTCTGTGACTGACAGTAATGCGGTCTCGGTTGAATGCCCCTTTTTGAAGCCGGATTGGTTGACATCCAGTTGGTTGTTCAGAGACAGGAAGGATGATACTTGGTTGAAAGCAACTCGTTCAAGTGTTTTCGCAATGAATGGTAGGAGAGAGATAGGTCTGTAAAGGTCACTTCTCTAAGAGTGCTGTGTTTAATGTTGTTTTTTTAAGCAGTGGAGTTACCCGAGCCTGCTTAAATGCTGTAGGGAAAATGCCAGCGTGTAGGGATGAGTTGATAATGTGTGTGAGAGCTGGTAGAAGTGTGGGAGAGATGGCTTGTAGAAGGTGTGAGGGGATGGGATCTAGAGGGCAGGTGGTAGGATGACTGGAGAGGAGAAGTTTAGATACCTCTTCCTCAGTTAGTGGAGAGAAGGAGGAGAGAAGGTTATTGGCTGTGGGAGTGGTTGGTCTAGGTTCCTGCGTGTGTGGAACCTAGACCGTTACTTATGGTAAGTCACACGACGGAACGTCTTGTGTATTTTCTAAAATCCATTTTCATGGTAAGGGTCATGCGCTGTATGCTTCGGTCCCTTCCTATGTGGCTCAGACCCCGGTCTTTCACCTTGGGTCCCACTCTAGATGCGTCCTGTCGTCAAAGTTTGCTACGACAGACGCCTTTTCTGATCCAGGCCTTCCTGGATTCGGAATTACTAAGTACACGCACTTTTGTTTCATGTACTTTCTAAAAAACATATTTATGGCCTTCTGAAAGTAGCCTCCACACGGTGTGGTTGTCAGGTTACAGGCCTTATCAGGCCTTCCTGAAAAATAAGCTCCCACAGGTTTGTGGTGTCACGACTACCTAGCTCACAGTAGCAGTGACATAGGGGAGACCACACCGTTTGTTGAGTTAAATCAAAAATAGTTTATTTAAACATTAAATAATACGATTAAATGATAATATAAACCAGGAAACGTGTCACGTCAGTAAATGAGAAACAAAAGGAAACTAATCAAAGTGTAGTGCAAATCAGTAAAGTGTAGACTATGTGTAGACTAATGCAAACAAAGCAAAAAGGAGTAGGCTGGTGCTGCTGCCATCCTGGAGGACCCAGCAATGCCAAGACGCGCAGAGCAAGCAGAGAGCAGAGCGAGCAGCTATCCAACAGCTGGCAAGAGGGGTTTTTAAACAGTCCCCCAATCAGCTGCTGTCAGATGGACCGAAAACCACCAGCTCCCTCTTCAGGCTGGGAGGAGAGAAACGGCCCAACATATTCTGTGCATAGTGGAGTGAGCACACCTAGCACGGCAAAGCCGGGCGTGACATCACTCCCCCCACAAAACAGAGACCCATATGGGACTCTGTAATTTTACATTCTACTCATTACACCATTTCCCATAATCAATACTAAAAAAACAAAAATAAAACCCCCATTACAAACTACACCCATTACCCTTTTTAACCAGTATCACAAAAGACTAATGTTAGACTAAACCCAACTCTTATCTTTCGCCCACCCCCTCAATACAACAGCCACTACAAAATACAAATCATCAAAACCCCAATTCCCCCCCTACACCCCCTCCTTCCCACCCAGCAAATCCTGGCGCCTGGAAAGCAATTTAAGAATGGGAAGATCGGAGACAAGAGAAAAAGAACCAGGACTGGAGAAGAGAGACACCACTTAACAGTCATCAAGAGCCCGTGACAAAGCATCAGCCATGACGTTCTCGGACCCCTTAATGTGTCTAATAGATAGATTATAAGGCTGTAGAAACAGAGCCCAACGCATAAGGCGCTGGTTAGTATTTTGAAGAGAAGAGAGGAAAGTAAGAGGATTATGATCAGAAAAGACCACCACAGGGTGTAACCCACCACCAACATAAACATCAAAATGTTGGAGTGCCCAAATAAGGGCCAGTGCCTCTTTTTCGATGGTCGAATAGTTAAATTGGTGGCAATTAAACTTCCGAGAAAAATAGGAAACTGGTCTATCTATTCCATTGTCATCCTTTTGAAGGAGAACAGCACCTGCCCCTACCAGGCTAGCATCCACTTGCAGCTGGAAGGGCTCCTCCAGCCTAGGAGCAGCCAAAATAGGTGCAGAACTCAGAAGAGACTTGGCGTTTTCGAATGCGTATTGACAATCAGTAGTCCAATTGAATTTAACTGAACCCTTCAACAGGTTAGTTAGTGGAGCAACGACGGATGAAAAGTTACAGCAAAAGTTCCTGTAATACCCTATCATACCAAGGAAGCGCATCAATTCTTTCTTAGTGACAGGACGTGGAAATTTGTCAATGGCCAGGACTTTCGCTCTCACTGGCCGAACGTTCCCCTGTCCAACCACCTTTCCCAAATACACCACTGTAGCCCTAGCAAACTCACACTTTGCTAAGTTTACAGTGAGATTTGCAGCCGCCAACCGTTCAAATAATGAACGTATGCGAGCAAGGTGGATCGTCCAAGTGTCTGAATAACAGACCACATCATCAATATACACAGCGCACCCCTCCAGCCCCGCAACAACTCGATTCATAAGCCGCTGGAAACTGGAGGGAGCGTTTCGCAAACCAAAAGCCATTCTCGTATAAGAGTAGAGTCCGGACGGCGTAATAAAAGCAGAGATCTCTTGTGCCCTGGGAGTAAGAGGAACCTGGTAATACCCCTTAAGCAAATCAAATTTGCTCACATAACGAGCCGCACCGACCTGATCAACACAATCCTCTATCCTAGGCAGTGGATACGAGTCTGGTTTTGTCACACTATTCACTTTTCTGTAATCCGTGCAAAATCTGTACGTATGATCAGGTTTTTTGACTAATAAACAGGGTGAAGCCCAGCTAGAGTACGACTGTACGGCAAGACCATTTTCTAGAAGATATTGAACACTATCATCTAGACTTTTACGCTTATCAGCTCCCGTGCGGTAAAACCTCTGACGAATTGGCTTTGCATCACCGACTTCCATGTCATGCTCGATTAAAGTTGTGCAGGTAGGAGTATCTGAAAACAGACATGGAAATTCAAGGATTAATGCTTTCAATTCTGATTGCTGTTGTGGATCCAAATGATCTAAAACTCCCTCTAATTTTCTCAACGTCTCTGAATTATTCAGACGAGCATGCAGCATTGAATCATCCGGGCCCTGCACATCATCTTCTAACTCTGAAGAAACTATAGACGTGCCTGCCACGACCAAGACAGCTGATTCACTCTTCCCACTAGACGACTGAGACGATGCATAATATGGCTTAAGTAAATTGATATGACATAACTGTGTTGCTCGCCTACGATCAGGCGTAGCAACCACATAATTGGTCTCTGACACTTGACGAACCACATTGTAAGGTCCTGAATACTTCGCCCCAAAAGGAGAACCAGGCATAGGCAACAATGCCACCACTTGATCCCCTGGACTAAAGACACGAGCTTCTGTTTTTTGGTCATAATTTCGCTTCATCTTCCTTTGGGCATCAGTCAAATTTTCAGTTGCCATTTTACATGCTAACAGTAATCTGCGTCGGAAACCGTACACATAATTAGACAAACTCTTGGGTGGTTCACTTGAATCCAGATCACTTGACAACACAGACAATGGTGTACGAACCTTGTGGCCAAATACTAATTCATTGGGACTAAAACCTGTGCTTTCTTGCACAACTGTTCTAGCCGCCAACAATAGCCACGGTAAACCATCCTCCCACTCCCTTTTCATCTCTATGCAGTACGCACGCAACAGAGACTTAAGGGTGGCATGGAAACGCTCCAAAACCCCTTGACTTTGTGCATGGTATGCGCTACTCATGTTGTGTTGGATACGCAGCTGTTTCAAGGCTGCTGCGAATGTTTTTGACGTAAAATTTGAACCCCGATCACTTTGAATGATTCTGGGAAGTCCAAATACTGAAATAAACTGTGACAATGCTTTCACCACAGACCTTGTAGTGATTGTCCTCAAAGCAAAAGCAGCAGGATAACGAGTCGCCTGGCACATGATTGTAAACAAATAAACACAGCCTGATTTTGACTGGGGTAAGGGGCCCACACAATCAATGATCAAATGCTCGAAAGGCTTACCAACAGATGGAATGGGCTGTAAAGGCGCGGGCTTAATGACTTCATTTTGCTTACCTGCCACCTGACAGACATGACAAGTTTGAACAAACCGTGCAACGTCTCTCTTTATCCGTGGCCAGTAACAATGTTTTAACAATTGATTGTATGTTTTCTTCACCCCAAAATGACCCGCTGTTTCCCCATGAGCTGTTTTTAGTGCCACATCACGAAACTTTTCAGGCATCACCACCTGCAAAATTTGATCTCTCACATCATTTCCCACAGTGGGTGACCACCTTCTTAGCAACAAATCATCCTTCACAAAATAACAGCGATCTAAATTGTCATCTGCAGCCAACTCAAAATATTTCTGTAAGCTCGGATCACTCTTTTGAGCCTCAGCAATGTCAAAACGAGACAAAGGTACTGGTAACTGCGGAATGAATAGTTGAGCAGACGTGTGCTTCGATACATCAGACAGATTTGCATCCTGCTTATGCGCCATAGCGCGCGTCACAGCACATGCCGAAAAAACGTCTGGAAAATCTTTTTGACAACTATCTGACTCATGCAATAAAGAAACTCCAGTATTAACCACAGGAGGTGGTGAAACTTGATCAGGAAAAACACGGTCATGAGCAAAATTATTACCCACAATCAGATCAATTCCCTCTATAGGTAGAGAAGGGCGCACCGCGATGGTCACTTCCCCACTCACAAAACCAGAAAACAATTGAATTTTGTGCAGCGGCACTGGAAAAGACTGAAGACCAATTCCCCGTATCAACACACAACTTCCTGTATCAGATTCAGACGAAAAAGGCAAGACAGATTGACAAATGAAACTTTCTGATGCACCCGTATCACGCAGAATTTTCACTGGAACGCGACGTGCGTTTCCAACCAATGCCACAAAACCCTCCGTGACAAACGGTGCATAATCCGTTACAATAGATGCAGAAGATTCAAGCTCATCACATTGTACATTACCTTTATCAACTGACGCCGTACATTGTGCACGATCCAATGTCTTTTCTGGAATTTTCTTATCTTTACTCCCTGAGCGCACAACAGGAACAGACGAGGTGCAGAGACCAACTTTTCCTCCATCAACCTTCCCCCGATTTCGCTCCAATAACACCGGGCAATTTCTTTTCCAATGATTTTTCCCAAAACAGTAATTACAGTCTGTTTTAATATCGAAATCCGATGGTTTACCACGTGCACTTGAATTTGAAAACACAGATGTGTCCGTATTAACACGACTATAGCGACGTTCTTTGTAATTAGTGTTAGGACGCGGACAAAAATCACGAGCTGGTGTCTTGTGTATGAGGGAAAAATTATCAGCAAGAACAGCGGCATCTGCTGCTGTTTTCACATGATGTTCGCTAATATACGTAGCTATGCGATCAGGCAAAGTGTTCTTAAGTTGTTCTAATATCATAATATCACACAACTCATCAAAAGAATCAACCTCTTCAGCTGTAAGCCAACGATGAAAGAAACTGGTTAATTCCCTAGCCAATTCAGCGTAAGTTTGTTTGTCTGATTTTTTCCATGATCGAAACGCTGTCTATAAGCCTCGGGGATTAACTCGTAACACTTTAATACAGCTGCCTTGACGCACCGATAGACTCTCTTTTCAGAGGAAGGTAAAGCCACAAATGCCTTCTGAGCACGACCAGTTAACGTAGTTTGTAACAATACAATTTTATCCTCATCACTCCAATTTTGTTCAGAAGCAATACTTTCAAATAATGAAAAAAACACATCTGGATCATGTTCATTAAACTTAGGCAGGAACTTAATCATACCAGCCAGGCCAGACTGCTGCGATTTTCCAAGTTTGCCTTCAGCTACTAATTGCAGCCGAGTACGCTCAATCTCTCGGTCCTGCTCAAAATTTTTAAGCTTTTCCCATTCCAACTCACGATCCTTGTCTTTCTGTGCAGCTTCTAACCTTTTACGCTCCATTTCGTTATCAAGCCTTCTTTGAGCCAACTCGTCATCTAATTTTTTCCGTGCTAACTCTTGTTCCAATTCCACTGTCTTTTGTTTCACAAGCAAATCATGTTGCAGTTTTAAAATTTCGACTTGCTGTTCAAATGTTAATACACTGGATTTTGGCTGTGGGTCTACAAAACTCGGAGTGGGCTCACTATCTAGAGTGCGCTCACTATCTGAATCTGACGCTCCCTGACTACAGCGCTCCGGCAATTTCTCGTCGGGTAACACGTTCTTATCAATCAAATTCGCACGAATGAAGTCAAACAGCTCATGCTTCTTAGCTACCCTCGGCAATGTTACATCAATTCCATAGTGCTTAGCCACACTATGCAATTGTTTAACGTTCAACGCCGCAAGCAAGACCACTGAAGGAGCAGCCAAAAACGCCTCAAATGCACTCATTATTAAAACTAACGTCACTTATATCACCAAATCAACAATTAACTCAGGCTATATGGTCTATAAACGTCTTTCGGGTTACTATAACAAATCCAACCACACAAATTTAATTGGGCAAAGCGGAACGTAGCTCATATTACAGGACAACTACGGAGTTTTTCCCCCTAAACATTTACCCCCCTACTATTCTGACCTATCTTCACACTAAGTCCAAGAACAAGGCTCATTTACTCACCAATACCGATGGAATCGTACTGTCCCGACAAAAGTCAATTCAGCCGGTGCTCCACGGCGGTGCCTCGTCCGGACTTCAGTGACCAGCAACCTAAACCCACAACGCATAAGCGCACTAATTGGGGATAAAACAGACTCCGTACAATGTCATCCTGCAACACAAATAAGCTTACAAACACACTTCGCCCTTCAAACTCAGCAAACAAAATATGGTTGGAAAAATTGCTCTAATCTGCGCAAATACTCCTATTTTTTCCCTAACAAAAGAACTAACTTTAGCGATCAACTAACACTCAATTCATAACTGTGAACACCCGATGCGGAACTCCCCAACAAACAAACAACGCCGCGTGCCAGCTGATTAGACCACTACTATCAGCTGATCGCCGTCCGCTTCATTCACAAAAATGTGAACCAATGACGTAGCACTACCCACGCAACCAAGCCTACACAATATTGCGAATTATAGTAGTCTACTTACAAATTGGGATCCAAATGGCTGGACGAGCCCCCATATGTCACGACTACCTAGCTCACAGTAGCAGTGACATAGGGGAGACCACACCGTTTGTTGAGTTAAATCAAAAATAGTTTATTTAAACATTAAATAATACGATTAAATGATAATATAAACCAGGAAACGTGTCACGTCAGTAAATGAGAAACAAAAGGAAACTAATCAAAGTGTAGTGCAAATCAGTAAAGTGTAGACTATGTGTAGACTAATGCAAACAAAGCAAAAAGGAGTAGGCTGGTGCTGCTGCCATCCTGGAGGACCCAGCAATGCCAAGACGCGCAGAGCAAGCAGAGAGCAGAGCGAGCAGCTATCCAACAGCTGGCAAGAGGGGTTTTTAAACAGTCCCGCCAATCAGCTGCTGTCAGATGGACCGAAAACCACCAGCTCCCTCTTCAGGCTGGGAGGAGAGAAACGGCCCAACATATTCTGTGCATAGTGGAGTGAGCACACCTAGCACGGCAAAGCCGGCTGACAGTGTCACCAGGTTCAGGCCTCTCCGGCCTTCCTGAGTTTGAGCCCTCACCAACTGTGCTCGCCAGGTTACAGGCCTCACCAGGCCTTCCTGGATTTGGAGTGGCTAAGCACACTTTTGTGTTGTGTACTTTCCATATGTATGGTAAGGGTTATGCGTTGTTTGCTGCATTTCCTTTTTTACGTGGTTCAGATCCCGGTTCTTCACCTTGGGTCCCACTCTAGATGCGTCTTCTGTCGCACGGTATTACGACAGGCGCCTCCTTTTCAAGCTATCTCCCACATTCTGTGATGACGGGCTTCATTAGGCATTTCTGAAGGTAGCCTCACATTGTGTGGCTGTCAGGTTATAGGCCTCTCCGGCCTTCCAGAGTTTGAGCTCCCACTTACTGTGGTCATCAGGTTATAGGCCTCACCCGGCCTTCCTGGTTACGAGCTCCCACATTCTGTGGTCGTCAGGTCACAGGCCTCAGCGGCCTTCCTGAATGTAAGCTCCCACATACTGTGGTCGCCAGGTTATAGGCCTCACCGGCCTTCCTGAGTACGAGCTCCCACATACTGTGGTCGCCAGGTTACAGGCCTCTCCGGCCTTCCTGATATGAGCTCTCATGTACTGGAGCTCCCACATAGGGGGTAATCAGGTCTTTGGCCTCAGCAGACCTTCCTGGTTTTGATCCCTCTTTTACTTCCTCAGTGTTCAGATCAAGCACTGGGTAGACCCATGGATTGTGTGGACGAATTCCGTCCTTTCTTGAGGTTGAGTTACACTCTCTAGGGGGTCCCGTCTCTGTGATCCAGAACTAAATGGTTTCTGCCAGCTTTGCAGGCCTTCGGTTTTGGATGCCTTTCCAAGGCAGTTTCCAGAGGCTCTGTCTCGGACAGACAGGCATTGGCCAGACTGTGAGTCTTAGTTTAGATCACCAGGCCAGCCTGGTGGCATTTCAGGAGTCATGTTCTCCTGAATAGTGACTGGCTGGGAGTCCCTTGGGTCCCCTAGCCACACTCCCTAGAAGGGACCCCTTCTATTAGGAAGTTGTGGTCCTAAGCCTTTGAGCTGGCCCAGATTTACCTTCCATGAACTATGTTCTGGCGGTTTTCTCGGTTCATTAGCTTGGGCTATGACCGGTAGGGAGTGCTGTCACTGACAGCCCAACGTGACCTAAGGGTGAGTGGTTCCAGTGTTCTCTGAATTATTGGTTCTGACAGCCCAACGTGACCTAAGGGTGAGTGGTTCCGGTGTTCTCTGAATTATTGGTTCTGACAGTTGTCACTGCCATTGGGCATGCACTCCCCTCAGTATGGCGGCGTGGGTATTTCGTTCCCCATAGCGTCGATGACGTATTGTTGAGTTCCCTTCGAAAGGGAACGTCTCAGGTTACAACTGTAACCTATGTTCCCTGAGAACAGGGAACGAGACAATACGTCTCCCTGCCATACCTCGGGGCCTGCCTGCAACAGTCCCTTCAGACGATAGGATGTTGTCACGGTTTCAAGGCACCCTTTTTATACATCTAGGTTGCACGCTAATCATTCGAGCTGATGATGCACGGGCTGTCGCCGGTCAACATGATTGCCTGAGGCGTTCCCCCATAGCGTCGATGACGTATTGTCTCGTTCCCTGTTCTCAGGGAACATAGGTTACAGTTGTAACCTGAGACGTTTTCGTCAATGATGACGATAACAAAATGATTTCGTTGACGCACTTTTTTTTATGACGATAACGCGACGATGACTAGCTAAAAATGTCTCTGAGGTGACTAAAACATGACGAGACGGAACGAAAATGATTATAAGTCATCATGTCATTTCTGCCTATTTTGCGTGAAATCTGTCTGTTTTGAGCTAAAAAAGTATCAGCAATGCTGCCGCTTTGGGTACGCCCACCACCCATGCTGTGCACCAGATTCCACACAACAACAACACACCTGCGGCTGCGGCTAGTCACTCGCCACTGTCGCCTTTTTCGCCATTGGCTTTTGGCGACATTTAACATTTAATTTTGAATTTAACAATACTATTACAACATTGTTTTCCTGTTATCTCTGTAAAGCTGCTTTGAAACTATTTGTATTGTAAAAAGCGCTATATAAATAAAGGTGACTTGACTTGACCACACATCTTCGAAGGATGGCGGCGAAGCCAAATAGACGGACTTTGTGGTCGGAAACGACAAGATGATTTATGGAGATACTTTCAGTTTCAGTATAATCCAGCGGTTCTCAAAGTGTGGGGCGCGCCCCACTGGCGTGACAGAGGTCTCCTCCAAACGGGAGGAAACTTTCTGTGTTATTCCTTTATATCTTTCGCTCATGGCGAGTCCGCATCGGCAACTTTGCAGTGACATCGAAAACACCAGTTTATTAATAAACAATTAAATGTCTCCTTGCTATTTTTTTACACATTCATAATCATTACTTTTGCTGGTTCTTTGTGGCAAGCTTAATGCGTGCAGTCGTGCACTTGAGTGCGGCCATAACGCTCTGCCTGTATAGCATATTTAAGTAATTACATTAATATATAGGGGCGATTTGTCCACTAATGGCCTAAATGAACAACTACTAGTCGACTAGATAAAAAACTTTAGTCGGAGGCAGCTCTTATTCCACATATTCTCGAACCAGCAGGCCATTCTGTGTTGAGCGCACGACTCTTGAGCGGAATGAGCGAGCGGAGGAATATTCAGAAATGCGCTCTCTTTCTCCGCTCACATACTCTGATCGGAACAAAGGAATATCAAAATAATTAATCATTAGTTTATATCTTATACACTTCCCATACACTACCCATCCCATCATTTTAATCTCATATCAAACACAGTATGTTATATCTATTTTATCTACTTTTAAAAAAATCACGTTTTTAAGTAAAGGCAGAGAGCTGTGTGCATTCTTCTTCCCTAATAGACCCTTAAATAGACCTGTCTTGCCAAATGGATTTCTATTCTTTTCTTTTTTTTTAACAGATTGCAAAGTGACACTTTTATTTCTTTTCTACTTTTGAACTTGATAGAAATTTTGACACAGCAGCACTTTTATTTTCTCTATTTTTTAAAGACTACTTTTTTTTTTTACTAAAATTGACTAAAACTTGACGAAAACAGGTTTTAGTCAAGTTGTAGTCAATTTTAGTAAAAAAAGTAGTCTTTAAAAAATAGAGAAAATAAAAGTTTTATTTTTTATCATTGGGAAGGGCAATGCTTTTTAGTTTTAGTCACATTTTAGTCACTTATAAACTTAATAGTTTTAGGTTTATAAGTGACTAAAATGTGACTAAAACTAAAAAGCATTTTCGTCTAAAAGACTAACACTAAAACTAAAAGGGCTGCCATACGCTGAGTTTCGGTTCATTTATGAGACGGCGCCTCCGTGTCCTGATTATATTGTCTACTATATTTGCTTCTAATTTATTAATCCAGGCAATTCGTTGATGAAACATTGATTAAAATGAAGATACAATTTATACAATACTAAATTAACTTTAAAGAAAGGCTTTCTACAAAACAAAACAATGATTGGCCAAAATCAAAGTCTGACCCATTCTAATTTGTTCCGATATATTGGGCATCTTATGATCCTATCTTACTCGTCTCATGTGGTTCCCTTTTCATATAATCAAAATAGATGACATTTAAAAAAAATATAACATTATATTATTTAAACATGTGGTGGAGGGGTGCGATTTTAGAATAATAATCGAATAATACCCAGCGATCTTCGAATATTATTTTTGCTTGAAATGCCCTTCCCAATGACCCACATGGGGAAGGAGATGATGACGATAAGACGGCTGATGGGCACTTTGAATTTGCGAGAGATTGAGATGGTGATGAAGCATTTGTCAGGGACACTCAAACTGGGTAAATCGGGATGGACACTCAGTTTACAGAGAAAAAAAAATATCCCATGGCTTACAATGGACAAAACTGGACTTCAATAGTCGTATTTTTTTTTTTACATTTAGCACCCATGCAGTGCATGTCCTGAAATTAAAATAAACATTGCCCTGATGTACACTCAGCGTTGTTTAGGTTTGTTTAGTCAGAGAAGCTACGTAGCCTAGGCAGTGTCCTTTTTTTCTGTTCCGTTACCTCGAGCCCCCGCTTGGAGTTGCCGGATCCAGGGAGCTCATACTTTACAAATTAAGCACTGAGTTACACCATGGTCTGTCTGAATACTCGACTCTGGTTGGCTGGAAGGTGTGCAATAAAACGCTTTAATGCTGAAGATCCAAGTCAGCTTAACCCTCTGGGGTCGAAAACCGCGTGCCCGCGTTTTGCTGGATTTTTTCCTTATCAGTGCAAAAGAGAATCAAATTACTCTGTTAATTTTGATCTTAAATATAAGTGTTGTACACAGGGTGGGAAATTAACTTTTTTGCCCACCAGCCACAGTGGCTGGTGGATGCCCAATTTTACCAGCCACTTATATTTTTTACCTGCCACTTTTCCCGGAATTCAAATTTACAAAGTATTATTATACACAGTAAGTACAGTGCATGGACTGTTCGACGGGAAGGTAGGCTAACCATTCCCTCTTTTCCCTTCGTCATTAATGTGCCACTTTTTCGAAAAGTACCTTCTCTTTTTATTTACTTCGCCCTCAACAGTTTGTACATTCATAGCTACTGCTGACTCCACGGCGGGCCTCTTAAAGGGATAGTTCACCCAAAAATGAAAATTCTGTCAGTAATTACTCACCCTCATGTCGTTCCAACCCCGTAAGACCTTCGTTCATCTTCGGAACACAAATTAAGATATTTGGGATTAAATCTGAGAGCTGGATCACTCCTCCATAGGCTTCTAAATGATTGAAACTTGACAGCCCCGAAAAGTTCTTAAAGAAATCGTCAAAAGAGTCCAAGTGACTACAGTGGCGAGATCTTAAGTTTATAAAACGACGAGAATACTTTTTGCGTGCAAAAAAAACACAAAAATAATGACTTTATTGAACCATCTCTTCTCTTCCATGTTTTTCTCCTAAGCTGTTGACGTAGTGTAACTGCACAGCGCTTCTGTGTTATACGTCACACGTAGGCTCACTATTGGCCCACGCTGGTCATGTGTGATTCAACCAGAAGTGTTGCGCAATAACACTCCGTGAAATCTCCAGGCCCAAAGAGAATTCTTGAATAAAGTCGCTATTTTTTTTTTTTTTTTTTTTTGCGCTCAAAAAGTATTCTCGTAGCTCGATAAACTTAAGATCTAGCCACTGTAGTCACTTCGACTCTTTTAACGATTTCTTTAATAACTTTTCGGGGCAAGTTTCAATCCCTTAGAAGCCTATGGAGGAGTGATCCAGCTCTCAGATTTAATCACAAATATCTTAATTTGTGTTCCGAAGATGAACGAAGGTCTTACGGGGTTGGAACGACATGAGGGTGAGTAATTACTGACAGAATTTTCATTTTTGGGTGAACTATACCTTTAACACCGGGTATATGTCGCCACATTTTTAAAATTTTCCTTTCGTCTGTACCTCAGCTCAGCTATATGTGTCACGGTCCATTGAAAAACCAATCAAATTAGTTACTCGACAAAAGTGCATTATTGTTACTTAGCAACAGCATTCTTTGACAAAAGACGTCCAATCTGTTACAAGGAATGTTTTAAAGGATAATTCCGGTATTTAACACTTTGAGTCTATTTTCTAGTTTGTTTTGGATGAACTAGAGTGGTGGACTTAGAAATGTTGACGATGGGTCCTGTCTCGAGTTTTTGACTATTTTAGGATCGCCTCTGACCGCTTCAGAGTGGCTGTCTACGAGCATACTGAAACATAGGGCTGCACGATTTGGGCCAAAATGATAATCACGATTATTTTGATCAATATTGAGATCACGATTAATTATCACGATTATTTGTTGATTTTAACCAAAACAAATTTTATTGCCACATAGGCTAATTATAACTGCTTTCACATCCATATTGTGCTACATTTCTGCTGATGTATGTGTATCTAAATAAAATAGGTCCTCTTATTCACCAAAATTCAGTGCATCTCCTTAAAGAACAATAAAGAAAATGTAGCAAAACTTCAACAGGGCACTATTTTACATTTTACATTGTGTAAATCTATTTTAGGAAGCAAAATATAAACTTGCATTGTACCTGCATAATGGATGTGAATAAAACATGCAAAATATACAATCAATAAAAAAACAAATATTCCATAACAGAATGTAACCAAATGAGAACATTTCAAGGCAGAACTGCACTATGGAAGTTCGATTAATGGATGAAATTCAGAGTCATTGTTATTTGACGCTTAAGAAATGTAAAATGTTGTGGTAGGCCTACAGTGTCAGTGATTAGTTGTGAAGTCTTACTGCATAAATTTAATCTATTTAATTCTCCATGTGAAAGTTTATGTGCTCAAATTATTTCTATTTGTTAAACAATAGGTCAAAACAAGACGTTTGTAGGACTGATTATGGGCTCTATGCACGGCGGTATTTCCGGTGAAGGTCTGAGGATGCTCGATAACTTCCGCCGATCGTAGAGTCCAATGCAATACCAAGAATTTATATTGAATTTTATACTCCATGGTTATACTAAAGAAACGTTAGTCACAAAAACAGACAAAACAGACACCCCTCGTTGTGTTTATGCTTCTTTTTAAAATTATATGAAATAAACATAACTATACATAAAATTACATCTAAACATATGAACGTTTCGTTTCAAAGACGAGAGGACAGTACATCTTGAAGACTCTGCCATAATCCCGCTTTCCTCGGTTTTCCTCCGCTTTAATCTCCCCAACCGGAAACGGAAGAGCATCCTTGCGTCAAATGCGGAATTTATGCGTGCATATAGCCTATTGGAGTCCATTAATCGAACTTCCATGCCTCTTATATAGTAAATATATATATGTAGTATGTACCAATTTACTAATGCTCACACTCGGTCTCTCACGCGCACTGTCACTCAGTCTCTCTCTCGCGCGACACAATCGTTAGGCGCGCGCTGTTGCTCGCACGCAGACACACTCGGTATCTCTCGCACACTTTTGAGCACGCTCTTGGACACTCGGTCTCTCTCGTGCACTGTCGCTCGCACGCAGACCGTAGGTCTCTCTCGCACACCTGGGCTCATGGAGGCACGTGATCAGACACTGGTTTACGGTGCGCTAGATTGGCAAAAAAAACTTTCTGTGAACTGAATGACGCATGTAAAATATCGCTCGATCACGCGAATTTGATCGTGGGAAGCCAAAATCGTGATCGTGATTAAAATTCGATTAATCGTGCAGCCCTACTGAAACATGTGCTTAAAACAACCCTTAACGTTAGCTCTTAAAACTGTGCAACTCACCGAGTGGTTAGTGGTGTTCGTTGATGATTAAAAACAAATATATATCGGCGCAATGTATGCTTTCAATCCGTGTTATTTACTATAGTAGAACTATATTTTCAGATACCTCACAACCGCGTATAAACTTCCGCTGGATATTTGAGTCTGAAGCGTTAGCACACTCCCGACCACTTGATGGTGATCAGTTGCTCTGCTCACGCTAGCCTTCTGAGAGACGGAGAACCGAGCGAAAAGACTACAACCAGAGAATGTCTAATAAAGAGACTTATGCCATAGTCAAAAACTCGAGACAGGACCCATCGTCAAAATTTCTAAGTCCACCACTCTAGTTCATCCAAAACAAACTAGAAAATAGACTCAAAGTGTTAAATACCGGAGTTATCCTTTAAGTAGTAACCAATAAAAATATGTTTTACAATCTACCAGCCACTGTGGCTGGTATACAAGGCAAAGTCACCAGCCACTTTGAAAAAGTACCAGCCATTGGCTGGTGGCTGGTGCTAATTTCCCACCCTGGTTGTACATCATTAGATCCTGTTAAGTTTCTATTTTTTTTTGTGGATACTCACAATAAAAACAAAGTGTTGTGCTTTTCGTCAAACAAAGAAAAATAAACATGATGCGCGTTTTCCCTTCTCTCTGTCTTTGAGGTCCGTTCTGAAACGCGTCCGAAACATTCACTTTAACTCTGTCAATACTTGTCACAGAGATACGAGAGATGTCTCTTTATGAAGCTGAGATTCTCTTCTTTCAAATGAAGTATTTTTTTTTTTTTTTTAAATATTTCCAGTTTATGTAATCCGTTTGAAACCAAGGAGAGTTACAGTTTTTTCGCTCTCCCTTCATTAAAGATAATTAGGTGAGCCCGCCACACCCCCAGCGCTTTTGACATGGTAAATAGGCGATATGCATCCCACACGCGGCACGCCCCCGATCACTGCATAACAACATGAAGATTCTTCATCAGAGATTCACTGATAGTTCATTGCGTTTTAGGGATGGAAGCACGCTAACGTTACTCCTTCAGAGGATTATGGACAGCTGGGAATAATTAACCTTTTCCTCAGTGGAATTTGAAACTCAGACGAGCGGTTGCATTTTGAAGAACGGATTGACCCCGAGGATACAAGTTCGGAGTAAGTTTAGTGTTTTATAATTCCTTTTCTGATCATATAGCTCAAATGTATTTTCAGACTATAGTAAATATTAACTCACAACGTTCGTGTAGGCCTATACGCTCGTGTAAACTTTTTAAATAACTGCTTAGTTTGTAATGATTTAGTGAAATATATTGATCTGCAAGTTTTGTTTGAGTTCTCCTGTGGTCTAGTGGTTAGATCAATTGCCAAGCGTGTTAGAGGTTACAGGTTCGAATCCACCACTAGCATATTTTTTTCTCTCATCAAAACCGAATATGTTCATCAGTGGTTACAGTCTATATCAAACACACACGTATATAGGACACACGTTTGTGTGCATTTTATTTTGTGATTTCACCGGAATGAATAGTGTCCACAATGGCAATAGATTGAAAAGCACGTTCTGTGCGCGCGCCGCCACAAGAGACTCACTGTATCCATGACACTGATAGCAGGACATGAGCGCTCAGCTTGAGTTCAAAAACAAAACATTTTAGCTCTAGATCTCTTATTTAAGAGCGGACTAAATGAATGATCTACTAGTTAACTAGAGATGTTTTATTTGTATTAGGTACAGCCGTTCATTGAGTGTATCAGTAAATGCGTGCGGTCGATGAGCCATAAACAGATACTCGCGGTTACGCAGTCTACCAATCAATAGATGTTTCTCTGTCCATCAACAGATACATTGTGCATCTATAATCATAATAGTCCATCAGTTTACTTTGGATAATGTGCTAACAGTTTTTTGCTTTTGTTTTGTTGTGTTTACATCGTCACCATCAGCCTTCAGAAATCATTCAGTTATTTTTCATCATCAACAGTTATGCTGCTTAATTTTTTTTAACCTGTGATAGTTTTTTTAGGATTCTTTGAATGCACTTTTTTATTTATATAAGCACTATATAAGCAATATTTTATATATTTTTTTATATATAAAAAAACAAGTTTGGTCTTTTTATGTTTTTTTTTTTGAAAGGAAGTGTTAAGTGATATGAATGACTTTAAGTCTTTATGTTCTTAGGAAAGATTTCTATTTTGAATAAATGCTGTTCTTTTTAACTTTTTATACATCGAATCATTCTTAGTTCAGGCTGCCTCACAGCACCTTGATGGGGCATTAGCACATTGGGGGAGTGTCTTTAGTCTCCCCAGGTGTAAATCACATTAATATTCATGGGCATTAACACTCCCACGCATACAGCAGTAATGACCCAAAAACTGATGTAAGAAATTCAAATCGTTATATTGATCTTTCTGAAAGAGTGGTCAGAATGATTTTCACTTCATTTTGAAGTAAAAGTTCTAGCCTACAAGAATAGTAACTCAAAAGTATTGTTTTCAACTATTCAGTATGTGTTAAATGGCCTTATTGCGGTGACATTTTTTTTCCCAAAACGTACTAACCACGCATATTATTTTTTTTCTATAAAATGCAAACATGTACATCCATTTTGCTCACATATTATTGTAGCAGAGTTTGTGCTGAATACAGCAAATTTATATGTTGGCAAATGGTATGTTTTAAGTAGCTGAAATAAGCACAAATGTCAGGGCATACCAAAACACAGAAAGAGCCCGAAAACAGCTCAGACCCCAGAGGGTTAATAACCGTTCTATAGTATGGACACTTGTCACAGACTGTGATGACTCGTTTTAACGTTTTAATCTCTCTATCTTTTGAAACTCATTATCAGTTGCTCATTATCATTTAAAGTGACATGCACCGAAACGGGTCGCTGTGAACAGAGCTATTTTGAGGAGGTAAAGTGTGTGTTGTTTTACACAACTATTGAGGAATTTTAACCAAAGTATGTTACAAACTTTACATGAAGACCCTAAAGAATAAATACCAACTTGTGGGAAATGGGCATTGGATGACTCCTTTAAAACTGTTTAAAGCACAGCTAGCCATGGATTAACCCTTACTCTATTTAATGCTTTTGTGATAATAGCGCTGTCTGTCTCTCACAAACCCCCCTGTCCCGGAGTTTGAGTTTAATATTCAACTATTATTCATGGTTGAAACTGCTGGACTGGTGCTGGGAATCATCATAGCAGCTGCTGGATTCATTTACTACAAGATCAAATCAGCTGGTCTGTAGAGGTGAGGAAATTCAGTCCAGTTATCCAACAATAAACTATAAACATCATGGGATTTTATTTTTCAACTCATTGCTCTTTTTATTTTGATAGAGAAGATCACAGTACCACGTTAATGATGGTAAGTTTGACTTTTTATAGCATTTCTGTGTGATCAAACATGATCTTGAATATGAAATACTGAATATTAATCACACAAACTGCAGGTCCTCATTCTGACTGAAAGGAGCCACATCGTCTTCAACTATCACACAGTCGAACTCTTCAACTGATGTGTCATAATAAACATGAATTAGAGCATCATACCCGAGTCATGTTTCTGGCTAATATTTCAGCAATATTGACAGTAATGATGTCATCTTGTGATTTGTCCTGTTGCTTCTTCCACTCGACCCATCTCTTCTCCTACATCGTTCACTCCTTCTCTTTCTCCTCTCCCACTAAAGTTAGTTTGCTCTGGGAATTCACATCCCCTTCTATATACCTCATTTGTGTAGCCGTGTAAAATGCAGTTGAGGACATTGTCTTTTCTGTTCTGTGTGATTTCTGATCTAGCTGATTCCAGTTTGGTGGTGATTAAGAAGAGTTCATGTGCGACTGAGAATATGAAGAACTACAGAGTATTGTTTGCTGTGTTTGGGGAAATGGTAAAGTTTTGTGTAAAACCAATAAAAAGCTGTCATTGATTTTAGGAACTGTGGTCACACTTTATATTAGGTGTCAATAACTACTATGTAATTACATTAAAAAAATGAGTGCAATGCCGTTATTGTGTCCATTAGTGTTGCGAAGCGCTTGTGCTGCTTTAGTGGAGGGACACAGGTACGGTCAGGACAGGTTCACTGGTTTGAGTTAGAGTTTAAGAGCATGGTTTGAGTTAGGGTTTAAGAGGCATGGGAAACTCAATTCATTCCTGTAATTACATCTATAATTACACAATGTAATTACAGTATATTCAAGTATTTTATAAATATAAGTAGAATGTAAAAACATGTGTGTACACAATAAGTGCATTGTAAAAATGATTAGTTTAAATGTTAGTACATAGGAGTTATAGACACTTATAGAGCTCATGAAGGCCAGTTTATAAATTGTGGTCTAAACCAGATGACAGTACAACACCAGTGTTCTGTGTACTGGGAGAAAACCACTGTGACATTCTCCAATTACTGCATACTCACTAAACCGTAAAATTTTAGGATATATTCTGTTTTAAATCGTTGGATTTATAAAAAGCATGTCATCAGCAATATGAAAGTGATTTTCTCATTAAAGACTTGTAATGGTGTTTGTTATTATTTGTGACATTGCCTGTGAAAACTCAGCTTAAGTCATTTTTTTGTGATTCACTGTTTTCTACATAAAATCATCCTACATAATGTGAAGAACATTCTGTGAAAATATAACCTTGATATCTTTAATATTGACTGAGTAAGGCTATGTCAAAGATTTGCTGATTTTCGGGCTCAGAAAATAATGTTTTGTAGAAATTCCAATTTTAAAAAAAGCTTATTTTTAAAACTGCAACACATTTGATCCATAATTATCCTCCATATGTGCCATATACCACATTAAGGCTGAGCTTCTCCCTTTTTTAGTGATATATAACACATTTTTGGGAAAATTATTAAAGTTTTGTAAAACAGGCCTATTTATTATGATGCGCATGTCCAAAAAGCTAAAAGCATAAAAACATTGAAACGAATGGGGCCACCACAAGAGCTTTATTATAGCAACAATTACCTTGTCAATATTAGTAAAATGAAATATCAGTGCAAATATAATATCAATAATATATCAATGTCAATTAATTAACATGTAACATTTCGGCAGAAAATCTCATTCTCTTACTGGGCCACGATGTAACATTGAGTAAATCTGGAGTAAAAAAAAAAAAAAATTCAAGGGATAGTTCACCTAAAAATTTGAATTCTGTCATTTACTCAGCCTCATGTTGTTCCAAACCAGTTTGAGTTTCTATCTTCTGTTTAACACAAACTAAGATATTTTAAAGAATGCTGGTAACCAGACAGTTGACGGCACCCATTGACTTCTATAGTAGGGGGAAGACTTCCCATTGGAAGTCAATGGGTGCCACCAACTGTCTGGTTACCAGCATTCTTTAAAATATCTTAGGGTGCTTTCACACCTGGATCGATTGGAGACGTTGTTCCGAAACAAAGGGGCGTTTCCCTTTTGGCCCGGTTCGTTTGGTCATATGTGAACACAACAATCGCACTCTGAATCGGAACAAAACAACCGAGCCGAGACCGCCTAGAAGAGGTGGTCTCGGCTCGATTCCATACGAACCCTGGAGCGGTTCGTTTGTAGTGAGAAAACAACCGACCCACGAATCGGAACAAATCAATATGTAGCCTGGCAACAGACGCCAATATCAGCGTATTTTGCTGATTTGTTGCGGGGGGGAGACGCGTGCGTATTAATGCGTAGGCTACTCTAGCACACACACGCAAGGTCTCTCGCGCTCTCCTTCTTTTTGTCGTGCGCGCGTGTAATTCCTAGCAGCTACTCTAGCACACACACACACACGCATGGTCTCTCGCTCGCTCTCTCCCTCTCGGACGTCTGGTCACCCTATGTGTGTAGTGTCCAACATCCGGGAGATGTGTTCTTCCGACCAAATATCTGAGGCATTTCACCTCTTCGTAGCACCAAGTCAACCCGCGATTCATTTAGTGTTAGGCTACTGTTGTCATGGGGATGTCCCTCAATGAAATGCGCGACCTGCACGCATGAGGTAGTGACGTAATGGCGTAAGGAAAGCCCTGGAAGGGTACGCGATTTGGAACGCTTTACAACAGTGTGGTGTGAACAGAGTGACATATTAAATTGATTCGGAACCAAGTATTCTGTTTCGGATCTGTTCCGGAACAAAACAAACCGATCCAGGTGTGAAAGCACCCTTAGTTTGTGTTAAACAGAAGAAAGAAACTCATACCGGTTTGGAACAACATGAGGCTGAGTAAATAATAACAGAATTCTAATTTTTGGGCGAACTATCCCTTTAACAGATCAGTCTCAAATTTTGTACACATTCTAAAATTGTCTAAATGCAAAATATTTAATAATCTCATTGATTCTATTCACAAAAGTCTGTGATCCTTTTTTTGATTTAGCGGTTTCTTCCCCACAGTGCAAGTGACTTCGTATTTGAGCTAAAACTACCATGTCAAGTACAGTATTGTCCATCTCCAAATGACTCATCCTGAGTGACAGCAACTCTCCCTCCTTGAAAAATGAAGAACACTTTTCAGCATTGAAATACTTGCAGTTGCAATAGAAACTTGCAACTTTTTCAGTTAAATCTAACTTGTCAGGTAGAGTTTGATAATTGAATTATCAAAATGTAAAATAAGTTTTCACTGTAAAAATAAAAAAAAAACTTCTTTGCTAAAGCTACAAGTAATTTTCTCTTTTGCTGTTTGATCACTATTGGTGACACAAACAGCTGCGGGTACGTTAGGCTGCTGTTCCTTTAAGACGAATGCGCAGACCTAATATAAATGACACACATCTGTTTTCTTTCTGTTTAAAACACAAACAAGACTGTTTAGGAGGAAACTCGCCAAGATGAGCATTTTGACTTTCAAAGCTTCTTTTGAAGCACAAAAGAAAGGGAAAGAGAACTGAATTCGGCTAAACTCACCTTCATCTACTGACTGTGGATGGCATCAAGGTCTTGCTCTGAAGAATACAGGGCCAAACAGTAGGGATTATATCTCATCTGGTAACAAGAGCAAAGCCATAACTTTAATAAGAACTCTAATGGTATATTTACCCCCTGATATTGCATTGTGGATATCAATTCAAACATGTTTAAAGGCTAAGAGTAGGAGCCACAGCTGCCCGAGATATGTCAAAAATGACTGACCCCCTGAACCACATTCTGCATTTAAAAGTACAAAGAATTTCAGTATTGATCAATAAATAAAAAACATACAAATACATAAATACCTTTGAGTTGGACAGTATGGTGTCAGTCTCATTGGCCAACATAATTCAAAACAGACCTAAATAAATAAAATAAAATATACCAATGATCAGGATATCCTGCTATCATAATAGTTAAATTAATTATTATTATAACTATGACCATTATAACATTGTATTAGTCGTCTATTATTTAGCTGATTATTTAGCCTACAGGATTCTCAAGGACAATCTCACTGAAAAAAATTTTTTTTTTTAAAATGTCAGACTTATTTCAAAAGCATAAATCTTACAAACCCCAAACCTTTGAACAGTAGTGCACTGTATGTTTAAGGTGGTTTTGCTTACTAGTCATATGGTTCATAGCCGTGGAGATTTTCTTGGACAGGGGGTGCAGCAGGCCATCACAGCATGATGATCTGGGAACATAGCATAAACATTGTCACAGAGCCAACAATATTACATGGGATAGGTTTATTACAAGAAACCAAGCTAGAACAGAGGTGAAATGTAAAAAAAAAGATATATATATATATATATATATATATATATATTTAGGCCTAGAAATCTTCAGATAATATAGTGTGAAATAAATGAATTATCATCATGATTAAACAACAACTTACCCCTTGTAGAGTTTTTTTTTCCCTCTCGCTATTCTGAAATCACATTTTAGCAATATTGGTAAGTGACGTCACTGATTCAGTTAACAATACGGTGCATTATTTCAATTAATCACCCATTGACAAATTACCAGCAAAACTATCAAAAACTGTTATCTAGACTAAATATGTGTTAAAACCCAAAATATAAATATAAAAATATAAAACCCAAACTTTCATAAACAAGTCCTTCACTTAACGTAGGCCTAACGTTCTCTTCTGAAAACGGTTAGCGTAGTAGATGCTAACGAACTTTTTCGAAGACACAAACCATTTCTATAAAGTAAATATTCAACAGAAGCGTGTCAGTTACACGTAAGAATGTGTCAGGGACGTTTGTATGTATTATTTGTAAGATTTTGTTGACTAAACTTACCTGAAAGCAGTGAAGGCTACAGTGAGAGACGGGAGTTTTGTTGTTTGTCAGTTGTTGAGGACATTTCCGGTTTCCACCTGCTCTCGCGCTGCACAGCCAATGAGCACAGCGCGCTGCTCCAGTGTTTGATCACGCGCATGCGCATTAAAACACTTCAAGGTCACGCAGCATTTAAATAAACATCTAGAATTAATATATAACATATTTTAAAATATCATTAATAGAAAGTTATTGAGAATAGATCTGAACGTAGTTGGTTATCTTATCCACCTTATTCTGCTCTAAACAATGCGCGCCGCCATGACGACGACTCCGGTTGCCTACTTCCGGTTTGCACTGTATTAGCAGTGAGAGAATGAGTTCAGGCTCTATCTATGTGCTGCTGTTGGTTGATTTTACAATTCAAAGAAGATAAAAAAAAAAAAAAACTTTAGAAACTGGGTGCTTTGAGCATAAGATTAAAAGGAGAGAATGCCTATGTCTGGTTCGGATCAGCTACATTCAGTGCCAGAGAGTAGACGTTTTTGGTTAGCTGCGCTAAAACTGAAGCATCCAACGAAAAAGGTGTAATACGTTACCAGTATGGATGGGCATTTCAAGCAAAAATAATATTCGAAGATCGCTGGGTATTATTCAATTATTATTCGAAAATAGCACCCCTCCATCACATCACGCACACATAGCCTACATATTTTTAAATAAATATAATAAATATATTTTAAAAAAAAACTAAACATACTTTTTATATTTCAGTTTCACAATATAATGTTTTTTATTTATTTGTTTATTTATTTCATCTATGTTGATTATATGAAAAGGGAACCGCATGAGATGAGTCAGATATGATCATAATGCCCAATATATCGGAAAACATTTGGAATGGCTCAGACATGATTTTGACCACTTATTAAGTTTTGTTTTGTAGAAAGCCTTTCTGTAAAGTGAAATTCGTTTACTAAAAATTGTATCTTCATTTGTATCAATGTTTTATCCACAAATTGCCTAGAATAATAAATATGACATATGACAAATATAGCGCGTCTTATTAATAAACTAAACTCAGCGTATAAGTTAGGCTACTTGCCTCACATACATGAGAAGTATATAGAAAGCTTGAAATGTGTACTTTTAAACAAAATAATTAAAAACGAGCAGAAATGGGCTGCTCTCTGCTTATGTAGGTTAATTCGTATGAAGTGTGCATTTCTCTCTAGGCGCGTTCACTACTGCGAAGATGGCGAGTCAGCATCATCAAATTTATCTTTGCAGTCGATACTTACAGAAAACACTAGTTATTAATAAACAATTCAAATGTTTAATGCATAATCATTACTTTTGCCGTTTTTTTTTTTTTATTCTGGCAAGCTTATGCGTGCGTTGTGATGCAGAATAGGCAATATTACGAAAACGCTCATTATGGTTTAGTATTCTCTCCCATATAGTATACATAACTTCCAACCCAACTTCAGTCGTGCATGGGCAGGGGCAGCCCTACTTATTTATTTCACATATTTTCTAATCAGCACATCACTGCGGCGTTCTGAGCAAGCGGCGCAATCTTCATAAAGCTTAGAACCGGAAAAGGACAACCGGATTCCGGTTCAAACCCGCTATGAATCATGGGTAAATTCGCTAACCAGGAAAAAGGTGGATAACCTTAGGGGACCGTACTGACAACTTTTTCAGTTGGTAATCTGCCTGTAAGTGCTATTAAAATAACAACCTGCAGGGAACATTCCCAGAACGTTCTATTTAGGTTATAAAAATAAAACCTAAAAATAACCTGCACGAAACGATCTGGGAAGGTTATCCTTAGTATATAAAAATAAAACCTAAAAATAACCTGCTGGGAACGTTCTGGGAAGGTTCTCTTTAGGTTATAAAAATTAAACCTAAAAATAACCTGCAGAAAACGTTCTGGGAAGGTTCTCTTTAGGTTATGAAATAACAACCTGCAGGGAACCCTTACAGAAAAAACACATGAATTTCACATGTTATCACATGTTTTCCACATGTGCCCACATGTGACCACATATGAACAACGTCATCACATGTGAACAATATTTCACCACATGTGAACAATATTTCACCACATGTGAACAATATTTCACCACATGTGAACAATATTTCACCACATGTGAACAACATGTCACCACATGTGAACTTAATGGAACACGTGGCACATGTGGAAAACATGTTATAGGTAATAATGTGGAGCTCATGTGATTTGCACGTTGTAATAGGTTTTAAGATGTGAATTATTTTACCACGTCACAAATACTGTACATTTTTAGCTTCAATAGCCTTATTCACACAAAATGCATAGACCACAAAGCTTATAATGCATGTGTAGGCCTAGGCCCACATTTGCCTACTAATGTGAAAATATTCATGAAAATATTTTAATGATAATGTAGCGTATAGTTTTTAATCAAATGAGTTTTTGCAATACTTTTATTTCAACACTATTTACCATTTCTAAAGCTATATTATAAATATATTTTACATAATCAGTATACTATTTGATATAATCAATAGACTGCTTTCATATTCTATTTACAAAGCACTTTTCAGGACATCTTTATATATATATATATATATATATATATATATATATATATATATATATATATATAAAGATGTCCTGAAAAGTGCTTTGTAAATAGAATATGAAAGCAGTAGCTTATGTGTGTGTAGCCTACCATTGAAAGATAATCTGAAAGCACTATAAAGACTGGCTTTATATAGGCTATTTATATTAAAAATAAAATCAAAAGCAAAGTGATGTTATACAAAATATTGCAAGCACGTTTTCAAATAAAATAAAGTGGATATTAAACTTTTCATTTTAAGTGCTGCATGATTTTGACGTGGTTTAATCAATGCCGTGCGCGTGAACTTTCGAGTCTCTCAAACACTGCAGGCCAGCGCGCAGAGTTGCCATGGAAACGGCGCGGGACAACTGCTACTGGTAATCAACAAAACTCCCTCTCTTGGTGTTGTTTCAACTTTTCACGGCTTTTTTCAGATGAGATTAGTCTCTAAAATCACACGAATAATGCTCACAACTGTTTTTGACATTTCTCTTACTTGTAATTGACATGGTTCGGTTTAAAATTTATTATATAGACATGGTGTAGTGTCTTAGGAAAAAGTCCGTTAGGATCGTTAGGATCTCAACCGTTTTCAGAAGAGGTAACGTTAGCTAATGTTAGGCTAACGTAACGTTAACTCGGTTGAACTTTTATTTATTAAACTTTGGGCTTTTAATCACCTCTTATGTGTAGATGAGATGTTTTGTAAAGGTTTTACTTGGAAGTGAGCTAATTTATTTAAAACAAACGTAAACATAACTTATCGGGGATGTTACTCAGGAGCAAGAAAATTGGCTGAAACTAACGTTAACTTAGCTCAGTGCTAACGTTAAACACATTTTGACTAGCTAAAAATTTTTCTGTGATTTCAGTAGTAACAAAATAACCCATAACAGAGAGAAAGCTCCACGACTTCAACATTTCTGAAGAAAGCTGCTGCCGGAGAAGTAACGTTAGCTAAATAGCTAAATAACCTCATTTTATTTCTCAATTTTTTTTTTAAATTGTTTATTTTAAGAAGGTTTTGACATCTAAACGAAGTTACACTGTATGAGCAAAATTAAATGAATAATAAACTCAAAAACAAATTCTGTTATCCTAGTTAAGAAATTATATTCTGTATATTCTTTAAATTCTTTCTCTTTTCTGCATTTCACCTCTGCTGTAGCTTCTTTCCTTTTAATAAACCTGGCATTGCATTGTTGGCTCAGTGACAAATGGCTTGTTGTGTTCTTAGATCTTTCAGTGCTGATGCCCTGCACCGTAGCAGAGTGGAGCTGATCTTCATCTCTAAAGCACTATTGATGAACCATATGATTAGTAAGTCAAACGCCAAACATACAGTAATGTCAAACATACACTAATTGTCTTGGTACAAATGTTTATGTCTCTTATGACCCCCCCCCCCCCCCCCCCCTCCTAAAAAAAAAACATTAAAAACTGTTTTCTATGTGAATATATTGTAAAATGCAATTAATTCCTGTGATCAAAGCTGAATTTTCAGCATCACAGCTTCACATCATCCTTCATAAATTATTCTAATATGACGATTTGATGCTCAAAAAACATTTATGATTATTATCAGTGTTGAAAACAGTTGTGCTGCTTCATATTTTTGTGTTTTTCAGGATTATTTGATGAATAGAAAGGTTAAAATAACAGCATTTATTTGAAACAGAAATCCTTACTCTCTCTTTTGGTCAATTTAATGCATCCTTGCTGAGTAAAAATATGAATTTCTTATTATTTTTTAATTTTTTTTTTTAAATCTATCATTGACCCCAAATGTTTGAACATTAGTGTAAACTACTCTTCATATGCTTGTGGTCTATTTAACAATAAATCCTGGAGGGGGGAAAAATGGTTTAAACTGTTACAATGGTTTACACAAACACATTAATCAGCACAACTGTTTTCAACATTGATAATAATCAGAAATGTTTTCGATGTTTACATGGTAAGAATGTATAGTATTCAAATATAAAAAAACACTGACTCGTTAGGTCATGTTTTCTCATTAAAGTCAGATGATTTCCTATTAATTCAATAGAATATGGTGACTTCAATTTACGTGATGTCATGAGCAAACAAATAATTAAATAGTTCAGTGAGTAGTGCCCAGCATATCTAAGTCCACTAAAGGAGATTTCTCGCATTTTACCCCAAAACTCTGGAATAACTATGAAGGTAAAAGAGTAACAAGACTCGAGCATGAACAATAAATACTTGTATGCTAAAATTTACACTCACAGCTCCAACGTGAAAACCTCACCTAATACGCAATAACGTTGAAAAGATCACGGTTTCTGTCCTGACGAATTTTTTCTTTTTTTTTCTTTGCAGAACAAGTCTGTGACTGACTTAATGAACCCAGTTGCTTTGGATCATGCTCAAAGATGTAAGGGTTACAAAAAGTTAACCAGAACTCTTATGGACTCCATCTTCTCTTTTGAAGAGATGGCAGCATGAACGGTTGTTGGTGAAAAAAGAGCCTTGACCTACAAAAGGTGCAGCTAATAATTGGTAAGCATGTCTGAATATCTTTTATCAATAGTTATTATATATGACAAGCGCTGAGCGCGTCCGTCAGCGCCAGCCATAGCGTGGAAAGCACAGTTTGAATCTGGCAGTTATGTCACGTCATGTCAAACTTGTTTTCAAATTTTAATGTAATCAATCTCATTTCTTACAGGCCATGTCAAAAAGAGGCACCCAGGCATCGGAGGCACTGAGAGCAAGGTCTGCATGGCACAAAAGTTAAAAGATCTGAGGAGACGAGCAGAAAGGTAATATTCAGACGATCCAACATCCAAGTGTGGTCTGTTCACATTTGCGAATCCGACATGCGCGAGGACTGATGACTCAGTTTATTTCTCAGTCTACATTTGTGATCTATTCACAAACTGTCAATAGTTTTTTTTATAAATGAGACGCACCACTCGTCTTGAATTAGCTTTAGATAAATTTAAGTAACCAATTTAATGCTAACTGCTTACCCAGCAGTGTGACGTTGGAGATGGTAAGAACACAAGAACCCAGTGATGGAAACTAGGTACAATACTTTATGCTTTATGTAACAGTGTTATTGTTGTGTTCACATAATTAACTAAAATCATTTATTTACACATTGCTAGGAAAATAACAGGGGGCTACTATTATGAAGTAAACTAGCTGTGTTGGTTGTGGATTCTATCAGCTGCGCAATGTTTATGGTGTGGCGCATGCGTGTGGTGTAAGGAAGAAGGAAGTTCAGTAAAAAAAACACGTAACACGTTTTCTGTGTGTCTCAGCTCTTTTGTAAACACAATATTGGCGACGAGGATGGCTGAATTTGGTTTACCCCCACCTGCACACTTTCTTGGCGTCCCCAGAGATCCTCCAGTTCCATGGGCAAACTGGCTGGAGAGTTTCACAGTCTACCTGGGGCCTGTACCATGAAGCCGGTTTAGGTGGCTAGCCAGCTATGTTTCAGCTTAGTTTCCGCCAACCCTGGGTTTTAGGTACTATGAAAGTAGCTCGGCTTTAATCGGTGTTCATTGCCATGGTATCTTACGCTGCACGGCTAACCTGCTCCGGGGCAGGTTAAGTTCTGGATTCGAGATCTCAGACTGAAGTTTGACCAATCAGCTGTGAGCAAAGAAACATATAGGTGACGTAACTAATTCCCAGTGTTGGTTGCAATTGCTTTACATTTTCTTTCAAATCCTGTGGACATCTCAGCGCAAACTGTAAGACGAGCACATCGTAGAGAAAGAGTTTTTAGCCGGACAAAATCCCCTTGCCTTTCCTGATAGTTAGGCTACTTGTATCAAAGATACAGATTTTCTGCGGAAGGAATATCTTATCTTTGCGAACTTATTGAGCCGCTCATAAATAATTTAACACGTCGAATTCATGCACTTACTGTACCAGAAATGGGATTGCGTTGCGTTTTTTTGCAAGTGCTTGCATTCTTGCACGCAATCGCAACACGCAAACATACTTGCGGTTATGCACAGAATCTAGGAGAAAACACGGTTTGTCGAACCATTCGCAAGGTGGTCCTCGCTCTGCAGCAGGGGCGTGTCTAGAAGGGGGGCACGGGGTGGCACTGGCCCCCCCTGGAATATGATTGGCCCCCCCTGGTGCCCCCCCCAACATCATTGGGCTAGATTTACTGTTAACATGACAATGCCCAACGCCATTGGATCAGAGCGCTGTCAATCACTGCTTGATTTGCGAGTCGCAAAGCGGAATCACAGGTCCGCGTTTTTCAAACAGTTGGAGAGAGAGAGAGATACCTCGACACGTCATTGTTTATGGTACATACACACTCAATTACATATATATTTTGAAATATCACACCGTATGTTAGTCTGATTACTTTCATGTGTGACTGATCAAGCCAGTAACGTTAGATCAGCTAACGTAACTTCGGCAGACTGAATAGAGATGACTTGTCAGTGTTATTCCGCGGCAGCGCACACGACCTAAAAAATCTATTTTTATACATTTTTAATAGTTTACTTTATCTGTTGTTTAAAGACTCACAGTATTAAATATCTACAGTGGCGTAGGGCGAGGGTGCTTGAAAGCAGCTTTTGATGATGCGTTCGACCCGAGTTCGAATCCGCCTTTTGCCGAACTCTCTCTTCTCCCTTTTCCCAACACAGATGTAAAATGTATAGCCTACCATAAAGGTCTCTAGCGTTATATTTTGCCAACGAACTAAAATAAAAACCGTGATATGGCTTTGTGCCTTTATAAAACAGCACAAGACTGTAATTAAGTAGCCTATGCATTCTGTTTGTGCTGCGTGATTTAAAGAAAAGTGCGCTCTTTGTTCACGCGATCGGCATGGTAGTGTAATTAGTGTTCTAAGAATAGTGTAAGTAAAATATACTTTTGAAATATTCATTTACATTTATTGGCGATATGGATTTTACGTAATAGGAATAATTATATATAAATCATTATTACATATTTATAATAATTGTTTGGCATCCTAAAACGCCAGTGACGATGTAATGTAGACTGAGACTCTATATCATAACTAAAAAGATGTTTGAGCCCTCTTTAATGTCCAGGTACAAGTCAATGCTTTTCCTTTGTTCAATGTGCACAGTTCATGGGTTGAAGCCGGTTGAAGCTCTTAATTTTGAGTTCTCATAGTGCACCAGATTGATGCATTTAACCTTAAAATGTACAAAATTTTCTTGCAGGGGAGCATGCCCCCGAACCCGAATTTATTTATAAGAACAAAACTGTGTGGTCCAACACATGTAAAATACAAAATAATTTTCAGGCTCTTGTTCAGTACCACATTTAATAGGGCACATGGACATTGCAAAGATTTTTTAAATCGCGTTTAATATTTTCTAAACAAGTATTTATTTCTAGTTGAATTTTCTAGCTGATTTCCCATGGGCCCCCCCTAACTGGTTCTTGGTCCCCCCTGTGCCCCCCCATTTATAAAATCCTAGAATCGCCCCTGCTCTGCAGGAGTACATTAATAGTTTAATAGTGTTCATTTATTGACCATGTCCATAAGAGAGGCTTTTTATAAAGTAATATGTCGGTAATATTGATAGGGTGACATCACATTTTTTTTTCTTCCAAAAAGCAAATTTCACAAATGTACTATACAATACAGTAGCTACTTGTTAAGCATTATTTTAATATTTTTTTATTCGGTTAATCTTATGATAGGATTCCCTATAGAGTCATTGAAGGAATATCCTGCACACATGTTGCAATGCCCCCTTCTCTAGGAGAACATGAGGCAGATTATATTAATAGAAAGTCCTTTCACAGCCTTAATGTTCAGGTAGAGATTATGTGAACATGTGAAATTATTATTTTCTGTGAGATGAATCTTTAAATTAATAGTAAAATTAACAGATAACCAGTGTTGGGAGTAACGCGTTACAAAAGTAATGCATTACAGTAACATATTACTTTTTGCTGTAACGCAGTAGTGTAAGGCATTACTAATCAATTTTCAGTAATATTTTACTCGGTACATGTTCAGTAAGGCTTGCGTTACAAGTTACAACAGACTTTTAGTTTTAATTGTAAAAAAAAAAAAAAAAAAACACAGCAAGACGCGAGACATTAACAAATGAAAAATGCAAGTAGGCTAAATTACCTGTCCGTGGTCAGTCAATAGCCGCGTGTGGTGTCCAAGTCTGTTAATAAAAACTATATGGCAGCGTCTGATATATTTGTATAGCGATTTATGTTTTACAGGAGTGCCGTGAGGTATGATTTCGGCCTCTGTGCTCGCGCTGGCCAGTGGCCAGACGATGCTGTTGCCATCCAACACACGATGCTGACTCGCGATCTTCGCAGTAGGCTAGTGCACCAGAGAGAAATGCACATTTCATAAGGAGAGAGCAGTCTGTTTTCTTTCGTTTTGAATTGTTCTGTTTTACACGTAGACATTTCAATATATATTTTTCAGATCCGTGAATAGGCTACTTTATAAGCTGAGTTTCGGTTCATTTATGAGTGAATTGTCCTCTGTGTCGTGATTATTTATAATTGTCTGCTATATTTAGCCTACTTCTTATTTATAAGGCAATTGGTTGATGAAAAATTTATTAAAATTAAGATACAATTAATACAAAACGAAATTCACTTTAAAGAAAGGCTTTGTGTCTTCTGTGTAAGGTCTTTGTGAAAGTTTTAAAGCAGTCTTTTAGTGCCGCTTCAGAGCGGTCGCGTCCGTAACGGAGAACTGTCACGTCTGTAACATTGTTTTTTCCTCAAATGCGAACACGAAAAATAAAATAAAATAAATATTTTAGGTTCTTTGGAGAGCCAACCCTTCTTCATCCAATTTGCGCAGTGTAATTCACAAAATTACAACAACAAAAATCGTTGCCTCCTAAAAGTTAAAGAATTTTTTTGTCACACATGACTGTCTATTTCCCTAATATTAAATATAAAATGAATGTGTAGACTGATATTTTTCTAATGTCTGGACTCCTTTCAGGGAGGAGCCTATGGATAAACAGACGTTTCAATATTTTGGTATTAATGCATTTTCTGAGAATTTATTTTTCAAGTTTTGACAGCAAATGTCATGTCCATAACGCTGGAATTCCCACATTTTAAATAATTTATCCTCAACTAGTTTTGTGGTGTAGGTCTACGTATTTTATAATGTTAAGTTAACTTCAAATAATACTAATAGTAATTTAAAGATGTGGTAGCATTGGATCTGGACGGTATGGATAACTCTTGGAGTTGGAAGGGGTGTGTCGCGATTCTGCAGGTTCGTGGATCTGAGTGTCGAGATTTCGGTTTCATATCGCATATCGTTAAAGCCCTAGTCATTTTAGAATGTTAAGTTCTACTTCTGTATAATTATTTTGGTGAAAGTAACTCAAAAGTAATACAGGAGTAATGTAACGCATTACAATTCTGAGACAGTAATATTGTAAGGTAATGAATTACTTTTAAATAACAGTAACATGTAATATATAATGCATTCCAGTTTGGAAGTAACTTGCACAACACTGCAGATAACAATCTACTTTCCGTGAGTATGTTGTGTCAGCGCTTTGAGGAAAGCTAGTTAAATTTGGTACAGTACAAAACACTGTTAATTTGAATTGGGACAGCAAAACCTACACAATAACCCCCTATCATGACCCTCATGTGTCAGTAAAACCATAGTCAAAATTAGAGATGATCTTTGGCATCCTAAAGGCACGTTTCAACTGTCTTCGGCGCTTAAGAGTCACCAGAGGCATCACAGATAGTGTCTGCATGTGCCATTCTGCACAATATAGCCACCATAGAAAGGAGCCAGAACCACCACAGAAAGCTTCTCCCCGATGAAACTGACTCGAACACACTTGACCACCCAGCTGGTGCAAATGTAGTTGCAATCACCATACAATATTACACTTAATAAAAGCACATTGGAACTGCAGATAGGTCTCAAACTGTTTTAATGGTTTTGTGGGATGGGGGAGAGAGAAAGAAAGCAATAGAAAGTTGCATTAATAAATATTCATGCTAAAGTGTTACTTGGTTTAATAAGTTCACTGAAATCAGTTTAATCTAGCTGTTGCATTTATTTTTTAAATGTGGAGCCTCCTCAGCTCACAGTCAGGCTCATTTAGTGTGCAGTCTAGCTCTATAGACTCCTTTAGTGTGCAGTCTAGCTCTATAGGCTCCTTTAGTGTGCAGTCTAGCTCTATAGGCTCCTTTAGTGTGCAGTCTAGCTCTATAGGCTCCTTTAGTGTGCAGTCTAGCTCTATAGGCTCCTTTAGTGTGCAGTCTAGCTCTATAGACTCCTTTAGTGTGCAGTCTAGCTCTATAGGCTCCTTTAGTGTGCAGTCTAGCTCTATAGGCTCCTTTAGTGTGCAGTCTAGCTCTATAGGCTCCTTTAGTGTGCAGTCTAGCTCTATAGGCTCCTTTAGTGTGCAGTCTAGCTCTATAGGCTCCTTTAGTGTGCAGTCTAGCTCTATAGGCTCCTTTAGTGTGCAGTCTAGATCTATAGGCTCCTTTAGTGTGCAGTCTAGCTCCATAGGCTCCTTTAGTGTGCAGTCTAGCTCTATAGGCTCCTTTAGTGTGCAGTCTAGCTCTATAGGCTCTTTTAGTGTGCAGTCTAGCTCTATAGGCTCCTTTAGTGTGCAGTCTAGCTCTATAGGCTCCTTTAGTGTGCAGTCTAGCTCTATAGGCTCCTTTAGTGTGCAGTCTAGCTCTATAGGCTCCTTTAGTGTGCAGTCTAGCTCCATAGGCTCCTTTAGTGTGCAGTCTAGCTCTATAGGCTCCTTTAGTGTGCAGTCTAGCTCTATAGGCTCCTTTAGTGTGCAGTCTAGCTCTATAGACTCCTTTAGTGTGCAGTCTAGCTCTATAGGCTCCTTTAGTGTGCAGTCTAGATCTATAGGCTCCTTTAGTGTGCAGTCTAGCTCTATAGGCTCCTTTAGTGTGCAGTCTAGCTCCATAGGCTCCTTTAGTGTGCAGTCTAGCTCTATAGGCTCCTTTAGTGTGCAGTCTAGCTCTATAGGCTCCTTTAGTGTGCAGTCTAGCTCCATAGGCTCCTTTTGTAAAGGGCCCTGACTGAGTCTGCTTCCACCTGAAACATAATTCCACCACAAACATGATCATTACAAGTTTTTGGGAGGCTAATCAACTCACAAAAAGGTCCTTGACAAACACCTGTAATGTATGTCAAGGGTTTTAAATCCTTTGTTCACATTTCTTTTGAAGCCTGTTGAGGTAGAGGCTTTAGTTTCTGGGACAGGTTGTGAAAAATCCTACAATAAAATAGATGTGTAACTTGGGCCAGTCCCTGTTTTATGCCACACATTCAAATGTTTGCCTTAATAAAAAGCCCAGTGCATTCACCTCAGCAACTGTCCCAGAACACAGACAGAGTGTCTCTTCATCATTTCCTCCTCCCTGATAAATAAAAGTAGGCCCATATGTTTCTGGTGTTCTGTCTGCTGCATACTGACCTCTGTGTGGGAGACTGTGTGTGTGTGTGCTGGCTTCAACAGGGACACTGCATTTCCCTCTACTGCAGAACATACAGTCAGCCATATTTAAAACTTAAAATATTAATGTATCGCACACGTACCCAGTGTTACTTGCTTAGAGGAGCCAGCACCAGGGTCAGATTGTACAGCACCTGTAATCCCATCCATAATCGGCCGTCCCTTATTCCTATCAGAGCCAACTCAGTGTATTCTGGAGGAGTGGCCCTCCACTGGTTTTCTGAATTTCACTCTTTTTTCGGTTTGCCTCAAACAAATAAAAAAATAATAAAAGGTTGTGTGTAAATAAATACTTACTAGGCTACTTTTAATTATATTTTTATATTTTGTCTTTATCAGCTGCCAAAAACGTTTGAAGTTGCATCTAAAATCAATGAATATTAATCCTTACAGGTATATACATGCAATTTTTTTTATATATTATAAAAATATAGGCTATATTTTACACACACATACATTCATAGCCTATATATACATCATTTCACATGAATAAAGAACGTATTTATTTAGCTTAGG
Organism: Chrosomus eos; assembly: GCA_036326025.1. NCBI lineage: Eukaryota > Metazoa > Chordata > Actinopteri > Cypriniformes > Leuciscidae > Chrosomus > Chrosomus eos. Next base: position 58,513 of record JAZAVI010000702.1, on the reverse strand, counting down.
CCTACACATTAACGCAATCAGCAATTTTTCTCCAACAGTCTTCTCTTCCTTTGGCAGCAGAGACCGTATTGTTTCGAGCTTGTAATACATATTAATTCTGAATGATTATCTCTTGCTCAGCGGAAAGAAAGTATCGCTCTCGCTCTATCCATATCGAACGCGATTGGTTGTTCGGTGCCAACGTCACTTTGGTATGTTATGTACAATAGTTATGTTAATATAATGACATCAATACAAAGTCAGTTGAGAATTTTCACTCACATACTGGTGGAGTCTGTGACCTTTGCAGCAATGCTGTAATGCAAACCATAATAAGGCAACATCAATATGTCCAGTTATTTATTTAGAAATAAATGTATGTCTTGCAAGTTATAAGGATTGTTCACCCAGAATGCACAGTTGATGGTCCCCATTGACTTCCATAGTATTTTCTTTCCTACTATGCTAGTCAATGGGGTCCATCAACTGTCTAGTAACCAACATTCTTCAAAATATCTTCGTCTGTGTTCAACAGATGAAAGAAACTCACAGAGATTTGTAGGGGTGACCCCGAATAGTCGAAGATTCGATGCATCGATAGGAGGAGCCTGATTCGACTGCCAATCTCACGGTCGAATCTTCACAGAGGTTATATGGGTGCTAAATGCCTGATTTCACATAGAACTACAACCAGTTTTCTGTCAATACATTAAAATAGGAGCCTATTATGATAATGCTGTAAATAAAAATGTACAAAGAAAGAAGCTTCTAATAAATATTTTTAACCTGTGCGAATAAATCCAAACACCCCGTGACAGATTTAAGTTTCACTTTCGATCCGTGACCGACAGAGGAGCGTCTTGGCGGCAGGGATTTAAATCTTTAAAAATGTCTGGGATAAGAAAATCTAAAGTGTGGATGCACACCATCAGAAAGGATATTTTCCAAGGCTGGATTTAGCATCAGGAAAACCATGATCGCACTTCTGCCGAACAACATTAACAAGTTGGTTTTCTTTATAGGCTAATAACGGTTTTCTATGGGAGGAAAATTAACGTTTAATTAAACGCGCTGCGTTCATATTCTGGGCTCATGCTTTTCTGCAGGCTATACAGTATGCTTTATTAATAGGTGTGTACAGAATTTGATCTTTTAATATAACTGTCTTAGGACATTAAGCCGTTAAACGTTTTTCACGTTAAGCGTTTTAGAATGTATTTTATCCGCGCACACAATTTGAAAAGACTCAAACGAACACAGAGACACAGAGTAGCCTATAAGACTGGATTTTTTCTCTCTATCAGGTAGGGGTACAAGTGATTTCAAATCATTTCAGCCGGTTCTAATTTGATTTTCGGATGCTGTAATGTTTAGCTAAACCGCCGCTGCAGTTTAGCGTTTAATGTTGTTTCTGCAGTTAAAAAGACAAAGTTGACAATTCTGGCTATAGGCCTAGTTTCGTTATTTTAATAATTTCTTTATTTTTACTTTATTTATTGATCACTCAGGGTTATCTAAATAGACTATTTGTGGCTTGTGTTTTGAATATATGTTCCCCTGCACTTTAGGCACTTTGCACACATTTGTTCTGCATCTTGTTACTTGATTCTGACTTATTTCGTTTTGTATTTTTATTTATTAGAAAGGTATATTCTGTTCTAATTTAATTCTGTAAATTAATTGATTATTTTTCGGTGCATCGATGTTGCGCTGTACTTAGAGCCTGCTCGCACAGGCAATTTAGCCAATTTAATTTGATTTGCATGTGAAATGCAAATCCTGTCTGCAGTGTGGCCTTTCTGCGTTTATTTCTTAGTTTTATTGATCCGAAATGTTTTTATACAGTTTATTCTATATCTTTGTGTGATGTTCTGTACATCGCGGCATTAAAATATTAAAGCCCCGCCCCCTCCCCAACCCCCCACATGATTCAACTATTAGTCGACTATAGGGAAGACTTGACGATTCTGATTCGACTATGAAAATCCTTAGTCGGGCACACCCCTAGAGATTTGGAACAACATGAGGTTGAGTAAATTATGACAACATTTCCAGTCTGGGGGGAACTATCCCTTTAAATGAGTGGGAAACCTGTGAGTCTAAGTAGTGATAACTATTGAGGAAAATGTGTGACCTTCTGTAGCTAAACTCATTAGTTACTAGGGGCATTTAGTGCTATTAAATGAGAGCCAACAGACAGTCAGCATTATGTCCTGGTACTAACATTTAGCCTATTCATGCTGCTAAATGTTTGCTATAATCAGGGGTGCACATAACTTTTTCAGTGAGTTACTCAGGTGAGTACCAGGAGATGGTGTTTGGTACTCACCCCATGTAGCCTGGTCTTAATAAGTGCAGCCTTCCTCACTGTCCTCCTCAGTTTAGAAGCTGTCAATCATGATGTCACATTCCCGTTTTTATAGCATAACTAACTAAAGACTAGGGGTGCAACGGTACAGATAGCCCACGGTACGGTCCGTACCTCGGTTTTTGGGCCACGGTCTCGGTTCGGTTTCGGTACATGTTTTGTGCAGAAAGAGACTGCTATTTCATCCCAAAATTATGTTTTATTTTTCTTATGAGCATAAATAGAATGTCACAGTAGGAAGAAAATCAATGTGTATGGAATAAATTAACACTCTAGTCTGTACTGAACAACCCTAAGTACGGTAATACAACCTCTTCAACTACCACTTATGAAATACAAAATGTAAACAAACACTTTAGAATATTCAAGTGGATCCCAATTCCTAACCTTGATAACTGGTATATGAAGTGATCAATGTGAAAGAAAAAGTGCACTTTTACCTTTAAACAAACATAAATTAGCTTGTGGTTTAAATTTTTAAAAAAGCAGAGCAAAATAATATAATAAAAAAATATATTATCGGGGTGTCATTGGTTGTTGCGTTAAATCTTACCCAGATCAGAGAATGTCTAATAAGACGGGCTTTGCCCAGATACAATAGTGCTATTTTCTGATTGGCTAACAACACCAGACGAATCAGACGCGCTTGATTCCTGCCGGTTCCACAGTGAGAGCGCGGCGCGAGTAGAGTTTTGGGCGCTGCTGCGGCATATTAAATATATTACAAATAGTTTTTCAGCATGAGAAATACAATGTGTGGCGGGAGAGCGTGACAAAAGACCAAAATGAGTGACTGTCATGCTCAATGCGTGACACTTGAGACGAGCCCTGCTAGTAATACGAGCCAGTGAGTGACAGAAGTTAGCGTGTGGGTGCACAACAGTGATTGATTGGACACGTTAACTTGCCGGAGCGGGCTTTCGTCTGCCTGGACAGGCAAACGCACCTGAAGGCGAGTAAAGCAAAAACTAAAAGGATCAGCGCGAACTCAATGGCAAAACCGAAGTCCCGCGGGACACGAGGGTAGATTGTCCCGTGCAGGGCTGACCGAACGGTCCGGGATTTTACCGTGTACCGTTGCATCCCTACTAAAGACCAAACTTCGTTCAAAAAAAAAATGAACACTTAAATTTACATCAGCGTGAAAAAAAAAACTACATAAAATGACAAAACATATTTGGAAAAAATTAATTTGAAGTGTAATTTGATTGTTCAATTTCCATCGCGTTCTTTAGACTTCATGGGGATGATTTTCAACAACTCACTGTAGCTGTGGCAGCCGGTATGCGATTTGTCAGTTAAAAATAGTCGATCTCCGAATGCAACTTAACAGGGAGGAAAGTAACAATGGAAAGCTCCTAAAGCTTATAGTTCCATATAAATTCATGGTTAATTTGTTGTTTTATCGTAAGTTAAAAACAAAATTGACCTTGTATTTGAAAAAGGATGCTCGTATAAGAAATAATACTAAAATTCAGAGTCAGTTCATTCGCGTTCGGAGATCGACTATTTTTGACTGACAAAATTTCTGCGGACACAGATACAGTGAGTTGTTCAAAATCTTTCTTTTTAGTAAACTCTGTGTACACAAACAATGTTCTCAATGCTCGAGTTCATGTGTAGATCCCCTGGTGATACTTCAAGCAAAGTTTCATGGTGTGTCAAGCCTTCTTAGTGTTTTAAAAATTGCGATTTTTGATGCTATCATATACGTGCTCCTAGCTCTCCCATTCAAAAGGCAATTTGACCGAAAACGAAAATACGGTCAAACTTAAGTGGCGTTTTCATTCTAATTATGCTTTTAAACGAAAGTTTGCCTCGGGTAGATTAACAAAAAGACATTAGGTTGCATTTTGGCGATAGTTACCCTTAAAGTACGCAAAGGCGCGCTGTAACACAAGTGGCATTACGCATTCCTGATTTTTGTCGCGCATGCGTAGCTGCGTACCAGTTATGTGCACTCCTGGCTATAATGCTATAAATGGTTGCTAATGAATTGCTAGACATTTTGCATGGTGATATTTGAAAAGTATTTACCAATGGGTCTGAATTTGCCTTGACGTTAGCCTTTCTCTATTGTGAAAAAAGTAAAAGAATGACAGTCGCTTACCTGGTGATGGAGTGTGTTTTGTGGCTTTCAAGAGCATGCACTTGTTGTTTGCAGTTCACGCATGTTTGCTGCAAAGATTCCCTCTCTCTCACACTGTCATCCTAAAATGCAAATCACACAGAGAATACAAGGGAGAACATACACATAATACACACAAAGTAGTAACTGATATAGCTTACCTTTTGAATATCCCCATTTAGGGGGAGATACATTGCAGTGGGACAATGTAAGCCACAGCTTTGTTTAGACTACTTGTTTCCTTTAGATATTTTACAGAATACTCTTCTAGCGGCATAGCTATGTCTATAAGCTGTCTGCTCCTGCAGCAACGCATCAGTTTGAAGCCTCCAGCAATCCTCAGTAGAGGAAAAGACTCATCATAGGAGTTATAATAAACTGTTGTGGTGTGCACTTTTTCGCTTTGGGTGTCTGAAGGCTCGAACCCCAGATTGTCCTTGATGGCTCAGTCTGGTTGATGAGTTTGTGAGGACTCGGAGAGTGTTGTACTTTGAAATTTAATCAATACGTTACATTTAAATAACCAACTTTATAATTTTTTGTTGTTGTTGTGTCTTTTTGTAAAATCTTTGCACTTTTGGTGTTTTTTAGGTATAGGCCTATTATTATTGTTATTTGGGGTTAGGGTGGGTGGGTTAAACTAAAAGATATGATATATTATGACCCACTGTAAAAAACACTGTGTTTATTTTTGTGCAACATGGACTTCAATGTTTAATTTGTGGGATTTTACCAAAGCATTTGATTTGTAGGCATATATATTCCTTTAGTTGCGAGCCTGTGCGCTTTATCTGACGTCTCAGGGTAAGGCCCGGCTCGTGCGCACGGACTGGGTTCGGTAATGAAAGGCTTTCAATGACCAAAAAATAATTCAGACTGACAAAATAATAAAAATGACATTCTTCTTCTTTTAAATAATAATAATAACGACATTCTTCTTCTTATTATCAATAAGCGTCATTAATAATAAAAATCATAACGAAAAATCGACTCTGGCTCCTCTTCAGTGCCGAGACGCGCCTCTTTGTGGCGATCTTTATATCTGACCACTTTTTTCCCACCTACAATAAACAAGAAAATGCAAATAACAATGCTTAACTTTATCACTATTGGTCTAGGGTATATTAAGCAATAAAGAAAACGTATAGCTTGATCACTATTGGTCTATATTAAGCAATAAAACATTCTTACCTCTGCTGGAGTGAGCTTCTCAACGGTTCAACTTCCACATAATATTAACAGAACTCGTAATTCGGGTCCATATTTTGTTTTTGTTGGCGCCTAATCCCACGCTTTAAACTCCAAAATAAAACAATTTTGTTTCTTTCCACTTCCCTGGTGATGGCCTCGATCTCCACGTCGGAGAAGTTTCTCTTCTTTGGCGTCTTCCGTGTGTCCATGGCGTAAAATGAGGGCGTGGGGGAGGCGGAGACTTGAATATACAGGGGCGTGTTATTCTAATGGGAATTAGAGGGAAATTATCAGTGCTGGTACTACTCGACCTCAGTGCTGCATTTGACACTGTCGATCACAACATACTTATTGACAGGCTTGAAAACTGGGTGGGGCTTTCTGGGATAGTCCTAAAATGGTTCAGGTCATACTTAGAAGGGAGAGGTTATTATGTGAGTATAGGAGACCATAAGTCTGAGTGGACATCCATGACATGCGGAGTCCCCAAGGCTCAATTCTTGCCCCACTCCTATTCAACCTGTATATGCTCCCAATGAGCCAAATAATGAGAAAGAACCGAATCTGTTACCACAGCTATGCAGATGACACACAGCTCTACTTAGCCCTATCGCCTAACGATTACAGCCCCATTGACTCCCTGTGCCAATGCATTGATGAAGTAAATGGTTGGATGTGCCAAAACTTTCTTCAGTTAAACAAAGACAAAACTGAAGTCATTGCGTTTGGAAACAAAGATGAAGTTCTCAAGGTGAATGCATACCTTCACTCTAGAGGTCTAACAACTAAAAATCAAGTCAGGAATCTTGGTGTGTCTCTAGAGTCAGACCTTAGTTTCAGTAGTCATGTCAAAGCAATAACTAAATCAGCATACTATCATTTGAAAAATATTGCAAGAATTAGATGCTTTGTCTCCAGTCAAGACTTAGAGAAACTTGTGCATGCTTTCATCACCAGCAGGGTGGATTATTGTAATGGACTCCTCACTGGCCTTCCTAAAAAGACCATAAGACAGTTGCAGCTCATACAGAACGCTGCTGCCAGGATTCTGAGCAGAACCAGAAAATATGAACATATCACACCAGTCCTCAGGTCTTTACACTGGCTCCCAGTTACATTTAGGATTGATTTTAAAGTATTATTACTGGTATATAAATCATTCAATGGGCTAGGACCTCAATATATTGCAGATATGCTCACTGAATATAAACCCAACAGATCACTCAGATCATTAGGATCACATCAGTTAGAAATACCAAGGGTTCACTCTAAGCAAGGAGAGTCTGCTTTTAGCTACTATGCCAGCCACAGCTGGAACCAGCTTCCAGAAGAGATCAGATGTGCTCCTACAGTAGTCACATTCAAATCCAGACTCAAAACACTTCTGTTTAGCTATGCATTTACTGAATGAGCACTGTGCCACTGTTCGTCCGACTGTTTTTACTGTACTTTATTTTATTTCTTATTCTAAAATGTTTTAATTATTCTTATTTGTTTTGATTATTTTATTTTCTCCTATGTAAAGCACTTTGAATTACCATTGTGTATGAAATGTGCTATATAAATAAACTTGCCTTGCCTTGCCTTGCCTAATGACGATCATTTTCAGCCGCGGCATTTATCAAGGGCAGGTATTGCATACACCTAGATTTCAAAGGTACGCACAGCTTCATAAATCAGGCAGTGAGATGAGTGTAAGCATAATCTTAAGCCAACATATATGCCCATTTCTATGCAAGAATGATGAATGAGGGCCATTGTGTTTAAGTGTTCCCTTTATTTTTTTGAGCAGTGTATATAATCACAATAATCACAGTGTTTTGGATTATGGAGTCCCTCAGGGCTCCATTCTGTCGCCAGCTCTGTTCTCATTGTATTTGCTGGTGTAACCCAGTGACAATACAGGGTTAAAAGAACTTAAAAATGTGTTAAAATAGTGTAATACATCTTTAGGGAAATTAGCCAATCAGGAGCGATAGTTCCTCCCCCAGCTGAACATGATTGACAGGTCACGACGCAACTGCGTGACCCAGAGAGAACCTGCGTGACCCGGAGAGAACCTGCGTGTGTGTATGTGAGAAAGGAAGAGACGACGAACAAACTTGATGGCGACGGGAGAAAAGAGGATATTAACAGATTTAAAGTTAACAGAGTGATAAAATTGTATTAGCAAGCTAAAGAAGAAACACAGAAGACAGAATAAGGAGAAGCAACCGGGAGTTTGGAAAAAATCCCGGTTTTGTCTCGGTAAGCTAGTGAACTATATGACGCTAATATTGCTAACTGTGTGTGCAGTGCTATATTTTCCTATAATTGTATCAAGAGTTAACCTTCTGAGGTCGAGAAACGCGCCCCCGCGTTTTGCTGGATTTTTTCCTTATCAGTGCAAAAGAGAATCAAATTACTCTGTTGATTTTGATCTTACATTTAAGTGTTGTACATCATTAGATCCTGTTAAGTGTGTCTTTTTTTGTGGGTACTCACAATAAAAACAAAGTGTTGTGTTTTTCGTCAAATAAAGAAAAATAACCATGATGCGCGTTTTGCCTTCTCTCTGTCAGTGAAGTCCATTCTGAAACGCGTCCGAAAAATAACTGTAACTCTGTCAATACTTGTCACAGGGATATGAGAGATTTCTCTTAATGAATCTGAAATTCTCTTCTTTTAACCTGTTAAGCTTCAACCCCACTTTTGAAAAATCCCCAGAAATGGCATACCCAAACTGAAACAGATACAGTTCATGAACCATTTGTTCTAAAAGCACAAGTATGACTCATTTGAAAGCTGACACCTGGCAGTTTATTGCAAATGTAGAATTAATTATTGTCATAATGAAAAATAAATAGTTATAAATAGCTTCAAAGTTTTGTCAAGTTATTAGAAATATATTTTTATGAAATATTTTCATGAAAATAAAATTGAAGTTGGCATTGTATCAATCTAGAAATGCAGTGCAGCTAAAGCCACATGTCTGACCATGTTATATTGAAAATCTGAAGATGATATGTCTAAAACTCTTTATTTAGTTAAATGATTTTCAAGATCATGCATTATGACTTTATTTTGATTAGACTCTAAAATGCAAACTGATGTTTATTGTCATCTTCTAAGGATCTATTCAGTCTATTTTCTCTATTGTTTATGTGGTCTAACCGATCTCTATTCAGTGTCAGTCTCCCCTGCACACATTCACACTCTCCAGCCTGGTTATGGCTGTAAATATGCTTTCTTTTGTCTGCATTATAATTACTAACGACTGGCTATTCACACTGTTTCAACCCCTAATCTCTTTTAGGGAAAGTTCTCAAAGTTCTCACCTTACATTTGAAACTATATAAAATGACATTCTTGAAAAAAAAAAAAAACATTTCAGCAAGCAGTCCTATTTAGAAATATTCATAACTATAACAGCTAGGTATAGCAGGTACACCAAGGGCTAGCTAGCATGTTAGCTTAGCACACCATCAATTCACGACAATTTATGAGATTAAAACCATGTTTGTGCTCTAAAACTTACTTTATAGCACAAGTCGAGTGTTTTTAATAACCTTCTGTGCTCTGATTTGGCTTCAGATAAAAAAATCGGACAGAAAATATATTATTTATAGTGTTCTGCACGATGATGAAGTCTATATCGATTAGCATTACATTATAAATATAATCTATTATTATGAAAATACCTGACATGGCTCGAAGAACACAGGTAAATCAAATATCATTGCAATCATGTTTATGGTCTTCAAAACATCTTTATCTGCATGTTACAGCGATCTCTGTTAGTGTTTACGTCGTGATGGACTTCCTGAAATGTCACATGATATGATTCTTCTTCGTGTTCCATATATGGAGTCCATATGTGCACAGGGCGCCCTCAGGCTGCCTGTATGTATTGAAAACACAGTACATCAGAGTCTCCAGCGCTCATAATGATTAAATCGACGCATTTGGGTAGATATTCAATAAATATGATTCCTGTCTATATAAATCTGATGTAAACCTATGAGAATCTATCAATATTTCTCCAAATCTGTACAATTTTGAGCTAAAAGCCCTGATGGACGTTGTTTTGTCAAGCTCTGTCGTGACGACCTCACAGGAATGTTTTTTTTTTGAATGAGAGCGGCTGACGCTCATAATTCATGTTAAAGGTATCGACTAATTTTTTGATTACATGACTCCAGACACAAATTAATACATAACTGTCACTATAAGTTTCTCAGAATACAATAGTGGTCAAATACTAAACCTTGAGTCTTATATCTTTTTAAGGATGTATAGTTTGTCAAGGTAATAACATTAAATATGATAGTAACTTTGAACTATTTAAAAAAAAAAACGCTCAGAGCGCAGACGCTCTGGCAACGGTTAAGAGGTTAAATGAAGTAATTTATTTAAAAAATATATATTTTCAGTTTATGTAATCAGTTTGAAACCAAGGAGAGGTACAGTTTTTTCGCTCTCCCTTCATTATCTGTAATTAGCTGAGGCCGCCACACCCCCAGAGCTTTTCACATGGTAAATAGGCGATCTATGCATCGCACACGCGGCATGCCCATGCCCCCCGATCAATGCCATAACATTATGGACAGCGGGGACGATTTCACATTTTCCTCAGAGTAATTTGAAACTTGGACGTCGAACGGCTGCATTTTGAAGAACGAATTGATCCCGTCGAGGATACAAGTTCGGAGTAAGTTGTTTAGTGTTATAATTCCTTTTCTGATCATAGAGCTCAAATGCATTTTCAGACTATATTTTGCCTAGTTTTGAAATATTAATTCACAATATCGCTAACATTCACGTAGGCCGTGTAAATTTTTCAGTGGTCTAGTGGATCGTTTGCCAAGCGTGTCAGAGGTTACGGGTTCGAATCCGCCCTCGGTATAGTTTTTTTTTCTCATCAAAACCGAATATGTTCATCAGTGGTTACAGTCTATATCAAGCACACGTATATAGGACACACGTTTGTGTGCATTTTATTTTGTGATTTCACCGGAATGAATAGTGTCCACAACGATGATAGATTGAAGAGCGCGTCCGAGTGAAGACTGCGCGCGCCGCCACAAGAGAGCACTGACTCCATGACACTGATAGCAGCGGACACGAGCGCTCAGCTTGAGTTCAAAAACAAAACATTTTAGTGCTAGATCTCTTATTTAAGAGCGGACTAAATGAATGCTCTGCTAGTTAACCTCTTAACCTTCGCGAGAGCGCCGTCGCTCTGAAGCATTCCTCCCCCACACTAGTTTAATGTTTATGAATAGATTTAACATGAAAGAAGATCATTAATCTTGGCAAACTATATATCATTTTAAAGGTCTAAGCCTCAAGCATCGATGATAGAGCACTGTTTTTCGATGAAAAGCTTATAACAAATGTATTTATTGCATTTAGGCAAACAGTACACATCAAAACACACATAATCAAAAGCGGAGCTCTTACCAGTATTGTTGTAATAACGAGCCACACACGCATCCAGTGCTAAAAGTTCCAGATTGAATGGAAAGCTGAGGGTCCACTGAATAACATCCCATGGAGCATTTTTAGTCCAAAGAAACAATAATGTTGTAATATTGATAATTATTCCTTTGTTTACATCGCGTTTCTTCAGGGTGACGTCTCATATTTGTCTGTTATGCAATAAATAACGCATAAAAAACAGACTCCCGGTACCAAAATGTTATATGTGTGTGTTGCTTAGAGTGTAATGAACACATTTAGACCGCACACACGCACACACAAACAAAGATAGGCGATATCTAGCTCAAAATATCCAAACACTGCAGTCAGTTTTTGTGTCCTCATGATATGCACATCCTATCATTTTGTCTTTACAACGAAAGCCAATGAAATCGTCGAAATTATATGACTAATAGAAAATCCCAGCAAACATGCCAGTGCGGGCCCACTGTGGGTAAGTGTGGGTTTTCTGTGGGACAGTGTGGGCAAGGGCAAACCCTAGTGGGTTAGCCCATGTGGGGCCCATAGCAGTTTTGCCCATTTGGGCCCCCATGAGGGTTTACTGTGGGCAACGCACTGTGGGTTTGCCCACAGAAAACCCATAAGGGCCCCTAGTGGGTTAGCCCATGTGGGGCCCATAGCAGTTTCGCCCATTTGGGCCCCCATGAGGGTTTACTGTGGGCAACCCACTGTGGGTTTGCCCACAGAAAACCCACACAGGCCCCCAGTGGGTTAGCCCATGCGGGGCCCACAGCTGTTTTTCACTATGGGGCCCCCATGAGGGTTTACTGTGGGCAACCCTCTGTGGGTTTGCCCACACTCTGTGGGTTTGCCCACAGAAAACCCAACGGGCCCCCAGTGGGTAAGCCCATGCGGGGCCCACAGCTGTTTTTCACTATGGGGCCCCCATGAGGGTTTGCTGTGGGCAACCCTCTGTGGGTTTGCCCACAGAAAACCCACACGGGTCCCCAGGCAGTTAGCTCATGTGGGGCCCATAGCAGTTTTGCCCATTTGGGCCCCCATGAGGGTTTACTGTGGGCAACCCACTGTGGGTTTACCCACAGAAAACCCACACGGGCCCCCAGTGGGTAAGCCCATGCGGGGCCCACAGCTGTTTTTCACTATGGGGCCCCCATGAGGGTTTACAGTAGGCAACTCACCACAACAGTACATTGTTTTAAGTTGTTTAACAGTCATATGTTTTAAGATTAGAAGGTTTAAGATTAGAAGCTTAATCAAACTATTTAACGATCCTGTGAAATGTCATAAATGTTATTTCATTCAACAGTCAAAAATTAACTAAAACTGCACATAATAGATTATGAGCATGTACATTTAAAATAACAAATTTGTGACTTAAGGAATTATAAAAAATAATATAGATGTAACTATATATTGTAGGTCTTAATGAGTCTTTATAAATATATTTATAGAATAGTAATATTGCTCATAAATAAGTATAAATAGTGCTATAATTCATTATAAGCATGGACTGCATAGAAAGTGTTACCGTATTTATTAAATAAAATGGTCCCACTTTATATTAAGTGGCCCTAATACCTGTGAACTTACATGGTTACTAGATATGTACTTAGTATGTAACTACAGTGTAAATACACATTGGTACATAGTATTTACAACGGTAATATTTGTGTAACTACACATATGTAACAACCCACGGAAAGGTATGTGTAAGTACAAATGTGTAACAGGACATTGGTAACAACACTTTTTCCACTACAGTAAGTACACATGTGTAACAGGCATTGTGTAACTACATTTTGTAACAACAATATGTATTCACACAAGTTGTTCCACTTCCACATGCAGTCTTCCATACTGTAGTTACCAGTTAAGAACACACTGAAACCATGGTGATTCCTATGTGGATACCATGTATTTACTGTCCGACAGGACTTATGTTGAATCACAGCTAAAGTTTTCCTTTGTGGTACCAGTGTACTTACATGGTTACTCCTCAGGAACTCTGCACTTGATACAATGTGTTCAATTGTCATAACTTACTGTGTATTATGCAAAACCCAAACCTCTGTGCAACACTGTATTAACAGTGTACTTACATGGTAACTCCTCAGGAACTGTCCACTTAATATAAAGTGTAAAATAGTCATAACTTACTCTGTAATATGCAAAACCCAAACCTCTGTGCAACACTGTATTAACAGTGTACTTACATGGTAACTCCTCAGGAACTGTCCACTTAATATAAAGTGTAAAATAGTCATAACTTACTCTATAATATGCAAAACCCAAACCTATGTGCAACACTGTATTAACAGTGTACTTACATGGTAACTCCTCAGGAACTGTCTACTTAATATAAAGTGTAAAATGGTCATAACTTACTCTGTAATATGCAAAACCAAGACCTCTTTGCAACACTGTATAAACAGTGTACTTACATGGTAACTCCTCAGGAACTGTCTACTTAATATAAAGTGTAAAATGGTCATAACTTACTCTGTAATATGCAAAACCCAAACCTCTGTGCAACACTGTATTAACAGTGTACTTACATGGTAACTCCTCAGGAACTGTCCACTTAATATAAAGTGTAAAATAGTTATAACTTACTCTATAATATGCAAAACCCAAACCTATGTGCAACACTGTATTAACAGTGTACTTACATGGTAACTCCTCAGGAACTGTCTACTTAATATAAAGTGTAAAATGGTCATAACTTACTCTGTAATATGCAAAACCAAGACCTCTTTGCAACACTGTATAAACAGTGTACTTACATGGTAACTCCTCAGGAACTGTCTACTTAATATAAAGTGTAAAATGGTCATAACTTACTCTGTAATATGCAAAACCCAAACCTCTGTGCAACACTGTATTAACAGTGTACTTACATGGTAACTCCTCAGGAACTGTCCACTTAATATAAAGTGTAAAATAGTTATAACTTACTCTATAATATGCAAAACCCAAACCTATGTGCAACACTGTATTAACAGTGTACTTACATGGTAACTCCTCAGGAACTGTCTACTTAATATAAAGTGTAAAATGGTCATAACTTACTCTGTAATATGCTAAACCAAGACCTCTTTGCAACACTGTATAAACAGTGTACTTACATGGTAACTCCAAAGGAACTGCAGGGTCATTGTTGTGTACCACAGTAAATGCTAAACACAAGGTTACGTAGTGGATAGTAAACTCTGAAATATAAATGTGAAAGTTATGCTTATAAAGATTCTGGGATATTACTGCATAGCACTTTTAAAGATTTACTCTTTATTTTTATATTTTTTGATTTTACATTGTGGTGACCTATTTGCCTTTACAGTAAATTACAGTGTTCTGTAAACAATAAACAAGATTAGCCTACACTTTAAAGCCTTAAAAAAAACCTTGTTTAATCATTTAACCATTTTGTAGCATTTAGTTTATTTACTGTGAGACACAAAAAGCGTTTTCTCCAATAAAACACAACATAAATTCGCAAAATACATACATTTTATTAACCTGATGTAATCCAAATATTTAGAATCCATACGTTGTTTGCAGGAAACAGATCCAAATTCAGCCCTTTATGATCTTCATCTTCATTTCTCAGCAGCGACCGCAAACGTCAAATCCCGCGCTCAGGCGCGCTGGTGATGAATTCAAATTCAAAAAATGCGCCTTCAAGAAGAGTTACGACATGTTTTACGGCCGTGATATCAAACGCTCATTGGCTCTCGCCTGCTTCGTCACAGATTGCGACATGCCGTGTTTCAGTCGGTGTAGTAGGCTACAGAGAAGCGCGCGTGCCTTCACACAGAGCGAACCGAAACCACATTAACATTTTCATGGATTAATAATTTATATTCTGATCTGTACCTCATACACAACTATTATAATACTGCCAGAGAGGACTGCGGCTGCAACGCATCATCATGTGAACCACTTTTGGTACCGGTTTTGACATTTTCGCAATAAACAAATTATTGTGAAATTTATAACGTTACTTGTCTGTATGTTTTGGGTTTTGTTTTCTTCATAAGTGTAGCCTACGTAGTTTTAAGGAATGGTTATGGGTAGGTTTAGTTGTATGAGTAGGATTAGTGGCTCAAAATATATTTTAATGCTATTGTTAATAAAACTATGAGAGGTTTGGGTTTGCTGAGATGGTCTCTGTTATGACCGTTTCACACTTTATATTAAGTAGACAGTTCCTGAGGAGTTACCATGTAAGTACACTGTAATATGCAAAACCCAAACCTATGTGCAACACTGTAACAGTGTACTTACATGGTAACTCCTCAGGAACTGTCTACTTAATATAAAGTGCAAAATGGTCATAACTTACTCTGTAATATGCAAAACCCAAACCTATGTGCAACACTGTATTAACAGAGTAAGTTATGACCATTTTACACTTTATATTAAGTGGACAGTTCCTGAGGAGTTACCATGTAAGTACACTGTTAATACAGTGTTGCACATAGGTTTGGGTTTTGCATATTATAGAGTAAGTTATGACTATTTTACACTTTATATTAAGTGGACAGTTCCTGAGGAGTTACCATGTAAGTACACTGTTAATACAGTGTTGTACAGAGGTTTTGGTTTTGCATATTACAGAGTAAGTTATGACCATTTTACACTTTATATTAAGTAGACAGTTCCTGAGGAGTTACCATGTAAGTACAATGTTTATACAGTGTTGTACAGAGGTTTTGGTTTTGCATATTACAGAGTAAGTTATGACCATTTTACACTTTATATTAAGTAGACAGTTCCTGAGGAGTTACCATGTAAGTACACTGTTAATACATTGTTGCACATAGGTTTGGGTTTTGCATATTACAGAGTAAGTTATGACTATTTTACACTTTATATTAAGTGGACAGTTCCTGAGGAGTTACCATGTAAGTACACTGTTAATACAGTGTTGCACAGAGGTTTGGGTTTTGCATATTACAGAGTAAGTTATGACCATTTTACACTTTATATTAAGTAGACAGTTCCTGAGGAGTTACCATGTAAGTACACTGTTAATACAGTGTTGCACAGAGGTTTGGGTTTTGCATATTACAGAGTAAGTTATGACTATTTTACACTTTATATTAAGTAGACAGTTCCTGAGGAGTTACCATGTAAGTACACTGTTAATACAGTGTTGCACAGAGGTTTGGGTTTTGCATAATACACAGTAAGTTATGACAATTGAACACATTGTATCAAGTGCAGAGTTCCTGAGGAGTAACCATGTAAGTACACTGGTACCACAAAGGAAAACTTTAGCTGTGATTCAACATAAGTCCTGTCGGACAGTAAATACATGGTATCCACATAGGAATCACCATGGTTTCAGTGTGTTCTTAACTGGTAACTACAGTATGGAAGACTGCGTGTGGAAGTGGAACAACTTGTGTGAATACATATTGTTGTTACAAAATGTAGTTACACAATGCCTGTTACACATGTGTACTTACTGTAGTGGAAAAAGTGTTGTTACCAATGTCCTGTTACACATTTGTACTTACACATACCTTTCCGTGGGTTGTTACATATGTGTAGTTACACAAATATTACCGTTGTAAATACTATGTACCAATGTGTAATTACACTGTAGTTACATACTAAGTACATATCTAGTAACCATGTAAGTTCACAGGTATTAGGGCCACTTAATATAAAGTGGGACCGAAAGAAAGAAAGAAAGAAAAAGAAAGAAAGAAGAAGAAGAAGAAAAGAAGAAAGAAGATAGATTAGTTAGAAAGAAAGAAAGAAAGAAAGATAGATAGTTAGAAAGAAAGAAAAGATAGATTAGTTAGAAAGAAGAAAGAAAGAAAGAAAGATAGATAGTTAGAAAGAAGAAGATTAGTTAGAAAGAAAGAATAGATAAGAAAGATTAGTTAGAAAGAAAGAAAGAAAGATAGATTAGTTAGAAAGATTAGTTAAAGAAGAAAGAAAGAAAGATAGTTAGAAAGAAAGAAAGATTAGTTAGAAAGAAAGAAAGAAAGAAAGATAGATTAGTTAGAAAGAAAGAAAATTAGTTAGAAAGAAAGAAAGAAAGATAGATTAGTTAGAAAGAAAGAAAAGATAGAATTAGTTAGAGAAAGAAAGAAAGAAAGATAGATTAGTTAGAAAGAAAGAAAGAAAAAGAAAGAAAGAAGAATTAGAAGAAAGAAAGAAAGAAAGATTAGAAGAAAGAAAGATATTAGTTAAAGAAAGAAAGATTAGTTAGAAAGAAGAAGATTAGTTAGAAGAAAGAAAGATAGATTAGTTAGAAAGAAAGAAAGATAGATTAGTTAAAGAACAGAAGTAATGTACAGAAAGAAAATATTAGTGAAGATCAAATAAAGATTTGAAGTAGAAGTTAAGAAAAGAAACAATGATTAGTTTTTTAATGTAAAATATGAAGATGGTGTGGAAGTGGAAAAATTGTTGAATAATTTGTTTACAAAAGAAACAATGCTTTAATGTGTATTAGAGAAAAAGTTTGTTACAATGTGTTAAATTGTATACAATATTTCGTGTTGATTAATATGATGTAGTTAAAAATAAGGAAAATATGAAAGTGTAATTACATGTAGAATAAAAGTAATATTAGTAACATGTAAAGTAAGGTATTAGGGATAATATAAAATGAGTTAGAAGAAAGAAAGATTAGTAGAAAGAAAGAAGAAAGATAGAAAGAAAGAAAGAAGATTAGTTAGAAAGAAAGAAAGAAAGAAGATAGTTAGAGAAAGAAAGAAAGAAAGAGATTAGTTGAAAAAAGAAGATAGATAGTTAGAAGAAAGAAAGATATGAAAAAGAAAGAAAGATAGTTAGTTAGAAGAAAGAAAGAAAGAAGATAGTTAGAAAGAATGAAAGATAGTTAGAAAGAAAGAAAAGATAGTAAAGAAAGAAAGATAGATTAGTTAGAAAGAAAGAAAGAAAGAAAAATAGATTAGTTAGAAAGAAAGAAAAGTAGAAGAAGAAAGAAAGAAAGATTAGTTAGAAGAGAAAGATTAGTTGAGAAAGAAAGAAAGAAAGATAGATTAGTTAGAAAGAAAGAAAGAAAGAATTAGTAGAAAGAAAGAAAGATAGATTAGTTAGAAGAAAGAAGATAGATTAGAAGAAAGAAAATAGTTAGAGAAAGAAAGAAAGATAGTATAGAAAGAAAGAAGATTGATAGTTAGAAAGAAAGAAATAGATTAGTTAGAAGAGAAAGAAAGATAGATAGAAAGAAAGAAAGAAGATTAGTTAGAAAGAAAAGAATTAGTTAAGAAGAAAGAAAGATATTAAAAGAAAAAAATAGTTAGAAAAGAAGAAGTGATTAGTAGAAGAAGAAAGAAAGAATTAGTTAGAAAGAAAGATAAGATAGAGTAGTAAAAAAAGAATTTAGAAAGAAGAAAGTATAGTAAAAGAAAAGAAGATAGATTAAGAAAAAGAAAGATATTAGGAAAGAAAGAAGATGATTAGTTAGAAGAAAGAAGAATTAGTTAGAAAGAAAGAAAGATTAGTTAGAAAGAAAGATAGATTAGTTAGAAAGAGAAGATTAGTTAGAAAGAAAGAAAGAAAGAAGATTAGTTAGAAAGAAAAAGATTGATTAGTTAGAAAAAAGAAAGTAGATTAGTTAGAAAGAAGAAAGAAGATAGTTAGAAGAAAGAAGAAGATAGATTAGTTAGAAGAAGAAAGATAGAAGTTAGAAAGAAAGAAAGAGAAGATTAGTTAGAAAGAAAGAGAAAGAAAGAAATAGTAGATAGTAGAAAGAAAGAAAGAAAGATAGTTAGAGAAAGATAGAAAGAAAGATAGATTAGTTAGAAGAAGAAAGAAAAGAAAGAAGAAAGAAAGATAGATTAGTTAGAAAGAAAGAAAGAAGATTAGTTAGAAAGAAGAAAGATAGATAGTTAGAAAGAGAAGATGATTAGTTAGAAGAAAGAAAGAAAGGAAAAGTAGATTAGTTAGAAAGAAAGAAGAAGATAGATTAGTTAGAAAGAAAGAAAGATAGATTAGTTAGAAAGAAAGAAAGATAGATTAGTTAGAAAGAAAGAAGAAGATTAGTTAGAAAGATAAAGAAATGAAAGAAAGATAGATTAGTTAGAAAAAAGAAAGATAGATTAGTTAGAAAGAAAAGATAGATTAGTTAGAAAGAAGAGATTAGTTAGAGAAGAAAGAAAGAAGATTAGTTAGAAAAAAAGATTGATTAGTTAGAAAAGAAAGAGATTAGTTAGAGAAGAAAGAAGATAGTAGAAAGAAAGAAAGAAGATTAGTTAGAAAGAAAAAAGATAGATTAGTTAGAAAGAAAGAAGAAGATTAGTTAGAAAGAAAGAAAGAAGATTAGTTAGAAAGAAAGAAAGATAGAAGTTAGAAAGAAAGATATATTAGAAAGAAAGAAAGAAGATTAGTTAGAAAGAATTAGTTAGAAAGAAAGAAAGAAAAGATAGATTAGATAGAAAGAAAGAAGAGTTAGTTAGAAAGAAAAAGAATAGAAAGAGAAGATTAGTTAAAAGAAAGAAAGAAAGATAGATTAGTTAGAAAGAAAGAAAAAGATAGTAAGAAAGAAAGATAGATTAGTTAGAAAGAAAGAAAGATTAGTTGAAAGAAAGAAAGAAAGAAAGATAGATTAGTTAGAAAGAAAGAAAGATTAGTTAAAAGAAAGAAAGAAAGATAGATTAGTTAGAAAGAAAGAAAGAGTTAGAAGAAAGAAAGAAAGATAGATTGTTAGAAGAAAAGAAAAGAAAAAGAAGATTTAAAAGAAAGAAAGAAAGATAGATAGTTAGAAAGTAGAAGAAAGATAGATAGTTAGAAAGAAAGAAAGAATGTAGAAAAGAAAGAAAGAAGATTAGTTGAAGAAAGAAAGATAGATTGTTAGAAAAAGAAAGATGATTAGTTAGAAAGATGATAGTTAGAAAGAAAGAAAGATATATTAGTTAGAAGAAAGAAAGAAAGAAGAGAAAGTAGAAAGAAAGAAGATTATTAGAAAGAAAGAAGATTAGTTAGAAAGAAAGAAGTTAGAAAGATATAGTTAGAAAGAAAGAAAGAAAGATAGATTAGTTAGAAAGAAAGAAGATGATTGTTAGAAAGAAAGAAGAGATTAGTAGAAAGAAGAAGATAGTTAGTTAGAAAGAAAATAGATTAGTTAGAAAGGAAAGAAAGAAGATTAGTTAAAGAAAGAAAGATAGATTGTTAGAAAGAAAGAAAGATAGATTAGTTAGAAAGAAAAAGATAATTGTAAGAAAGAAGAAAGATTAGTTAGAAAAAAGAAAGATTAGTTAGAAAGAAAGAAAGATAGATTAGTTAGAAAGAAAGAAAGATAGATTAGTTAGAAAGAAATAAAGATAGATTAGTAAGAAAGAAAGATAGATTAGTTAGAAAGAAAGAAAGAAAGATAGATTAGTTAGAAAGAAAGAAAGATAGATTAGTTAGAAAGAAAGAAAGATAGATTAGTTAGAAAGAAAGAAAGAAAGATAGATTAGTTAGAAAGAAAGATTATTTAGAAAGAAAGAAAGAAAGAAAGAAAGATAAATTAGTTAGAAAGAAAGAAAGATAGATTAGTTAGAAAGAAAGAAAGAAAGAAAGAAAGTGTTACGTAAGTGATAATGCGTAGAACAAGTGATTGTTTCTTTTGTGGGTTTGCTCTCTCCTGTCCCTTAATTGCGTTACAGGTGCAGCTGCTGAAGTGGGCGGGGCTGATGGACTCGTCGGATGGTTATAAGCTGTGTGGAAGCTTCTGTTCATCGAGTTCCCCCTCCTGCTTCAGGGTGTAATATTGTGCGATTCTCGTGTGTGAGATCATAGTGTGTTAACACTCTTTGGTGTAGAGTAAGCTGCTTGTGTGCAGCACCAACATGTTAGCGGTATAGGCCGGTAACTGTTATCCTGATTTACTTTCCAGTCTGTTTGAGAGGTCGGAGGCCGTTTGTTTGTTTTTCACCTTTTTCTCCTGTTTACTGGTTAGTAGGGAGGTAAGCATTGTATTTTATTTTATTTCTAAACCTAGGGAAGACCATCTAAAATTTATTCAGAACGCCCGTTTTGTTTGTTGTTTTGTGGCCGACTTTAATCCTCTCAGTTCACACTTTGTTTTGAGCGAATATAAAATCTTACCCCTACTTCTACAAGTAAAAATAAATGTTTACTTTTCTTGAACTTTTGTTGTGTTGTGGAGTGATTTAGTGGAGCAGGAGACGGAACTCCGGGCGGCGCCTTTTAATAGGTGTCGCTCTCTATGTTAGTGCATGTGGCACGTAACATAATGGGGGCTCGTCATCAAAGTTCATAATTCTTCGATCAAAGTACAAAAACCTCAAATTTGGTGAGTAAGAACTAATTTATTTTTTCCTCCTATCTAAAATTTTGATAAAATAATTTTGGGTGGGGAAGGGAATAGCCTAATTATGGAAAGTGAGATTGAAGCTTTTATTAACTCTCCGTCTGTGGAACAGTTGGATCGTTTTCAAAAAAAAGAATTACTGCAAATTGCGGAGAGTTTTAAAATATCCGTGTCATCTTCGGCACTAAAAGCTGAAATCAAAAAGGAAATCCTGTCCGAGATGATCTCTCTTGGTCTCTTGACCGAGGAACCTGATGTACCTCCTGCACGCGAGTTTGATCCTGATGTGGCATTGAAATTGAAAGAGCTAGAATTAGAGATTAAACATCAGGAACACAAAACGCGTGTATTAGGTTTACGCGAACTGGAGTTGGTTCGTTTAACTAAACGGGAGGAACGAGAACAACCTTCCGTTAGTGAGCCACAGGGTTCCTATAGATTGAATCAGTTTGACCCTACTCGTTATATGAAGCTCGTTCCCCAATTTAGAGAATCGGAGGTAGATGCTTACTTTAGGGCTTTTGAGAGGGTAGCAACGAAGCTGAGCTGGCCCAAGGATATGTGGGCAGTGATGTTGCAGAGCAGCTTCGTGGGCAAGGCACAGGAGGTTTGCTCTGCCTTGGCCATTGACGACTCCCTCGATTATGATGTAGTAAAAGCAGCGGTTTTGAGAGCATATGAGCTCGTGCCGGAAGCATACAGACAAAAAATCAGAAATCATACCAAGGCGGCTAGACAAACCTTTGTGGAATTTGCGCATGATAAAAAGGCAATGTTAGAGAAGTGGTGTATTGCGTCCGAGGCTACAACGCTTGAGCGCTTCCAAGAATTAATATTGCTGGAAGATTTCAAAGGTTGTCTCCCTGAAAACTTAGTGTTGCACTTGAACGAACAAAAGGTTTCTAGTTTGTCCGAAGCTGCAGTATTTGCCGATGAATATGTGCTGACTCACCGAACCATTTTTCCCACGCCTCGGCAGAGTCAGAACGTTAGAGGGGTTGCTGAGAGGAGTTATTCAGAGGTGCGTTACCCAAGAGCCGACACTCGTGCGTCCGCGCTCGGAAGAAACATGCGCGTTTAGATTCCGTGTTTTTAAACGTGTTTCTCCCGTTCACATCAGATGTCCAGCGCCTACCACCCACAGTCGCAGGGGGCGCTGGAGCGGTTCCACCAAACGCTCAAAACCATGCTACGTGTTTACTGTGTAGAAACAGGGAAAGACTGGGCTGAAGGTTTGCCCTTATTACTTTTCGCCGTTCGTGAAACTGTGCAAGACTCTCTCGGTTTCAGCCCAGCGCAGCTGGTGTTCGGTCATTCTGTTCGTGGTCCCCTTAAACTTTTGAGTGAACAGTTTCTTGAGAACGAGATGGCGCCGACGCCGGTGACTGAGTATGTTGCTAGACTCCGCAAACGCTTAAAACACGCTTGTGACCTCGCAAAATCGAATCTGGCAAGCTCCCAGAGTGTCATGAAAGATTATTATGATCGCAAAAGCGTGGTTCGTTAGTTTGCTGCTGGTGAGATGGTACTGGCTTTGTTACCAGTTCCTGGAACATCTCTGCAGTCCCGTTTTTCTGGTCCATACGTTGTAGAAAGAAAGGTGAATGAAACAAATTACATACTGAGAACGCCGGACCGTAGGAAGAAAATGCGAATGTGTCACATCAACATGCTGAAGCCCTATCACACGAGAGACCAAGTTGAAGCGTCAGTTAAGAGCGTGACCTTAGTTGCCCCTTCTGTTCTCCAGAACGACATTGTGGATGAAATTGGAGGATCTATTCCAGCGCTGCCGGGGGATAGCTTGCGTAACTCTAATATACTCAGCGATTTGCACTCCTTCCTTACTCACTTGCCAGGTCGACAAAGAGAGAATATTATTAAATTGATTGGCAGTTTTCCCAGTATTTTCTCTGATGTCCCATCTCGCACTAATGTGCTGTTCCATGATATCGATGTTGGGGATGCGACTCCGATTAAACAACACCCCTACAGAGTTAATCCGCATAAAAGTGGTATCATGAAAACAGAGGTTGAATACATGTTGCATAATGGGTTAGCAGAACCAAGTCTGAGCGCGTGGAGTTCTCCCTGCCTGTTGGTGCCTAAGGCAGATTCATCATTTCGGTTCTGTACTGACTTTCGGAAAGTTAATGCTGTCACTAAACCTGATTGTTTTCCTTTACCAAGAATAGACGATTGCATCGATCGGGTCGGACCTGCCAAGTTCGTCTCGAAACTTGACCTTCTCAAAGGCTACTGGCAGGTGCCTCTTACTCCGCGCGCTGCTGAAATCTCAGCATTTGTCACACCCGACTACTTCTGTCAATACTCTGTGATGGCGTTTGGGATGCGGAACGCTCCGTCCACATTCCAACGCCTTATGCAGCTAGTACTACGTGATGTACAAGATTGTACTGTATACCTTGACGATATTGTTGTGTATTCTTCCACGTGGGAAGAGCACATTGCAACGTTATATGACGTCTTCCGTCGGTTAGCTGGTGCATCGTTAACCGTGAACTTGACGAAATGTGAATTCGCCAAAGCCTTCGTTACCTATCTTGGCAAACGTGTGGGTCAAGGTCAGGTATGTCCACTGGATGTTAAAGTTGCGGCTATCACTGAGTTCCCAAGACCCACAAACAAACGTGAGTTACGCCGTTTTATCGGTATGGCTGGGTATTATCGCGGATTTTGTTGCAATTTTGCTACTCTTGTTTCGCCTCTAACAGACCTTCTCCGCCCGACACAAAATTTCCAATGGACCTCTACGTGTGAACATGCTTTTTCAGGAGTGAAAGATCTGTTATGTAACGCCCCAGTCCTGGCCGCACCTGATTTCAACGTCCTTTTCAATTGAGGTTGACGCCAGTATGGTTGGCGCGGGAGCTGTCCTTTTACAAACGTCCGAAACGAACGTCAAGAGACCGGTGTGCTACTTCTCGAAGAAGTTTAACCGCTGCCAATACAGATATAGTACTATTGAGAAAGAGGCTCTCGCCTTACTGATGGCGTTGAAACATTTTGAGGTTTATTTGGGTGGTTCAACACTCCCTATCAAAGTTTATACGGACCATAACCCCTTGGTTTTTCTCTCTCGCATGTACAACGCAAATCAACGCTTAATGCGTTGGTCCCTCGCCCTTCAAGAATTCAATTTGGAAATTGTCCACAAGCGTGGCACTGAAAACCAAATCGCCGATGCGCTGTCCAGAGCGCACAGTGCTGAATAGATTAAGCGATCAATGAGCTATAGCCATTAATCTTTGGGGAGGGGAGGAGTGTTACGTAAGTGATAATGCGTAGAACAAGTGATTGTTTCTTTTGTGGGTTTGCTCTCTCCTGTCCCTTAATTGCGTTACAGGTGCAGCTGCTGAAGTGGGCGGGGCTGATGGACTCGTCGGATGGTTATAAGCTGTGTGGAAGCTTCTGTTCATCGAGTTCCCCCTCCTGCTTCAGGGTGTAATATTGTGCGATTCTCGTGTGTGAGATCATATTGTGTTAACACTCTTTGGTGTAGAGTAAGCTGCTTGTGTGCAGCACCAACATGTTAACGGTATAGGCCGGTAACTGTTATCCTGATTTACTTTCCAGTCTGTTTGAGAGGTCGGAGGCCGTTTGTTTGTTTTTCACCTTTTTCTCCTGTTTACTGGTTAGTAGGGAGGTAAGCATTGTATTTTATTTTATTTCTAAACCTAGGGAAGACCATCTAAAATTTAGTCAGAACGCCCGTTTTGTTTGTTGTTTTGTGGCCGACTTTAATCCTCTCAGTTCACACTTTGTTTTGAGCGAATATAAAATCTTACCCCTACTTCTACAAGTAAAAATAAATGTTTACTTTTCTTGAACTTTTGTTGTGTGTTGTGGAGTGATTTAGTGGAGCAGGAGACGGAACTCCGGGCGGCGCCTTTTAATAGGTGTCGCTCTCTATGTTAGTGCATGTGGCACGTAACAGAAAGAAAGATAGATTAGTTAGAAAGAAAGAAAGAAAGATAGATTAGTTAGAAAGAAAGATTAGTTAGAAAGAAAGATTAGTTAGAAAGAAAGATTAGTTAGAAAGAAAGATTAGTTAGAAAGAAAGATTAGTTAGAAAGAAAGAAAGATAGATTAGTTAGAAAGAAAGAAAGATTAGTAAGAAAGAAAGAAAGAAAGACAGATTAGTTAGAAATAAAGAAATATATATTAGTTAGAAAGAAAGAAAGAAAGATAGATTAGTTGGAAAGAAAGAAATATATATTAGTTAGAAAGAAAGAAAGAAAGATAGATTAGTTGGAAAGAAAGAAAGAAAGATAGATTAGTTAGAAAGAAAGATAGATTAGTTAGAAAGAAAGAAAGAAAGATAGATTAGTTAGAAAGAAAGAAAGATTAGTTAGAAAGAAAGAAAGAAAGATAGATTAGTTAGAAAGAAAGATAGATTAGTTAGAAAGAAAGATAGATTAGTTAGAAAGAAAGATAGATTAGTTAGAAAGAAAGAAAGATTAGTTAGAAAGAAAGAAAGAAAGATAGATTAGTTAGAAAGAAAGAAAGATAGATTAGTTAGAAAGAAAGAAAGATAGATTAGTTAGAAAGAAATAAAGATAGATTAGTAAGAAAGAAAGATAGATTAGTTAGAAAGAAAGAAAGATTAGTTAGAAAGAAAGAAAGATAGATTAGTTAGAAAGAAAGAAAGAAAGATAGATTAGTTAGAAAGAAAGAAAGAAAGATAGTTAGAAAGAAAGATTAGTTAGAAAGAAAGAAAGAAAGATAGATTAGTTAGAAAGAAAGAAAGAAAGACAGATTAGTTAGAAAGAAAGAAAGATTAGTTAGAAAGAAAGATAGATTAGTTAGAAAGAAAGAAAGATAGATTAGTTAGAAAGAAAGATAGATTAGTTAGAAAGAAAGAAAGATTAGTTAGAAAGAAAGATAGATTAGTTAGAAAGAAAGAAAGATAGATTAGTTAGAAAGAAAGAAAGATAGAATAGTTAGAAATAAATAAAGATAGATTAGTAAGAAAGAAAGATAGATTAGTTAGAAAGAAAGAAAGAAAGATAGATTAGTTAGAAAGAAAGAAAGAAAGATAGATTAGTTAGAAAGAAAGAAAGAAAGATAGATTAGTTAGAAAGAAAGAAAGATAGTTAGAAAGAAAGATTAGTTAGAAAGAAAGAAAGATAGATTAGTTAGAAAGAAGAAATATAGATTAGTTAGAAAGAAAGAAAGAAAGAAAGATTAGTAAGAAAGATTAGTTAGAAGAAAGAAAGAAAGAAAGAAAGAAAGATAGATTAGTTAGAAAGAAAGAAAGAAAGATAGATTAGTTAGAAATAAAGAAAGATAGATAGTTAGATTAGTTAGAAAGAAAGAAAGAAAGATTAGTTAGAAAGAAAGAAAGAAAGATTAGTAAGAAAGAAAGATAGATTAGTTAGAAAGATATATTAGTTAGAAAGAAAGAAAGAAAGATTAGTTAGAAAGAAAGAAGATAGATAGTTAGAAAGAAAGAAATATAGATTAGTTAGAAAGAAAGAAAGAAATAAAGATAGATTAGTAAGAAAGAAAGATAGATTAGTTAGAAAGAAAGAAAGATAGATTAGTTATAAAGAAAGAAAGAAGATAGATTAGTTAGAAAGAAAGAAAGATTAGTTAGAAAGAAAGAAAGATAGATTAGTTAGAAAGAAAGAAAGATAGATTAGTTAGAAAGAAAGAAAGAAAGATAGATTAGTTAGAAAGAAAGAAAGAAAGAAAGAAAGAAAGAAAGATTAGTAAGAAAGAAAGATAGATTAGTTAGAAAGAAAGAAAGATTAGTTAGAAAGAAAGAAAGAAAGATAGATTAGTTAGAAAGAAAGAAAGATAGATTAGTTAGAAAGAAAGAAAGATAGATTAGTTAGAAAGATATATTAGAAAGAAAGAAAGATATATTAGTTAGAAAGAAAGAAAGAAAGATAGATTAGTTAGAAAGAAAGAAAGATTAGTTAGAAAGAAAGATAGATTAGTTAGAAAGAAAGAAAGAAAGATTAGTTAGAAAGGAAACAAGATTGATTAGTTAGAAAAAAAGATGGATTGGTCTGAAAGAAAGAAAGATCACTAAGAAAGAAAGAAGAAAGAAAGAAAGAAAGAAAAAGAAAGAAAGAAAGATTAGTAAAGAAAGATGGATTAGTTAGAAAGAAAGAAAAGAAAGAAAGATCAGTAAGAAAGAAAGAAAGAAAGATCAGTAAGAAAGAAAGATTAGTTAGAAAGAAATAAATATTATTTAGTTAGAAAGAAAGATTAGTTAGAAAGAAAGATAGATTAGTTAGAAAGAAAGAAAGAAAGATTAGTTAGAAAGAAAGAAAGAAAGATAGATTAGTTAGAAAGAAAGAAAGATAGATTAGTTAGAAAGAAAGAAAGATAGATTAGTTAGAAAGAAAGAAAGAAAGATGATTAGTTAGATTAGTTAGAAAGAAAGAAAGAAAGATAGATTAGTTAGAAAGAATGAAAGATTAGTTAGAAAGAAAGAAAGAAAGATAGATTAGTTAGAAAGAAAGAAAGATAGATTAGTTAGAAAGAAAGAAAGAAAGAATAGATTAGTTAGTTAGAAAGAAAGAAAGAAAGAAAGATAGATAGATAGATAGATTAGTTAGAAAGAAAGAAAGATAGTTAGAAAGAAAGAAAGATAGATTAGTTAGAAAGAAAGAAAGACAGATTAGTTAGAAAGAAAGAAAGATTAGTTAGAAAGAAAGATAGATTAGTTAGAAAAGAAAGATAGATTAGTTAGAAAGAAAGATAGATTAGTTAGAAAGAAAGAAAGATTAGTTAGAAAGAAAGAAAGAAAGATAGATTAGTTAGAAAGAAAGAAAGATAGATTAGTTAGAAAGAAAGAAAGATAGATTAGTTAGAAAGAAATAAAGATAGATTAGTAAGAAAGAAAGATAGATTAGTTAGAAAGAAAGAAAGAAAGATAGATTAGTTAGAAAGAAAGAAAGATAGATTAGTTAGAAAGAAAGAAAGATAGATTAGTTAGAAAGAAGAAAGAAAGATAGATTAGTTAGAAAGAAAGATTATTTAGAAAGAAAGAAAGAAAGAAGAAAGAAAGAAAGATAAATTAGTTAGAAAGAAAGAAAGATAGATTAGTTAGAAAGAAAGAAGAAAGAAAGTGTTACGTAAGTGATAATGCGTAGAACAAGTGATTGTTTCTTTGTGGGTTTGCTCTCTCCTGTCCCTTAATTGCGTTACAGGTGCAGCTGCTGAAGTGGGCGGGGCTGATGGACTCGTCGGATGGTTATAAGCTGTGTGGAAGCTTCTGTTCATCGAGTTCCCCCTCCTGCTTCAGGGTGTAATATTGTGCGATTCTCGTGTGTGAGATCATAGTGTGTTAACACTCTTTGGTGTAGAGTAAGCTGCTTGTGTGCAGCACCAACATGTTAGCGGTATAGGCCGGTAACTGTTATCCTGATTTACTTTCCAGTCTGTTTGAGAGGTCGGAGGCCGTTTGTTTGTTTTTCACCTTTTTCTCCTGTTTACTGGTTAGTAGGGAGGTAAGCATTGTATTTTATTTTATTTCTAAACCTAGGGAAGACCATCTAAAATTTATTCAGAACGCCCGTTTTGTTTGTTGTTTTGTGGCCGACTTTAATCCTCTCAGTTCACACTTTGTTTTGAGCGAATATAAAATCTTACCCCTACTTCTACAAGTAAAAATAAATGTTTACTTTTCTTGAACTTTTGTTGTGTTGTGGAGTGATTTAGTGGAGCAGGAGACGGAACTCCGGGCGGCGCCTTTTAATAGGTGTCGCTCTCTATGTTAGTGCATGTGGCACGTAACATAATGGGGGCTCGTCATCAAAGTTCATAATTCTTCGATCAAAGTACAAAAACCTCAAATTTGGTGAGTAAGAACTAATTTATTTTTTCCTCCTATCTAAAATTTTGATAAAATAATTTTGGGTGGGGAAGGGAATAGCCTAATTATGGAAAGTGAGATTGAAGCTTTTATTAACTCTCCGTCTGTGGAACAGTTGGATCGTTTTCAAAAAAAAGAATTACTGCAAATTGCGGAGAGTTTTAAAATATCCGTGTCATCTTCGGCACTAAAAGCTGAAATCAAAAAGGAAATCCTGTCCGAGATGATCTCTCTTGGTCTCTTGACCGAGGAACCTGATGTACCTCCTGCACGCGAGTTTGATCCTGATGTGGCATTGAAATTGAAAGAGCTAGAATTAGAGATTAAACATCAGGAACACAAAACGCGTGTATTAGGTTTACGCGAACTGGAGTTGGTTCGTTTAACTAAACGGGAGGAACGAGAACAACCTTCCGTTAGTGAGCCACAGGGTTCCTATAGATTGAATCAGTTTGACCCTACTCGTTATATGAAGCTCGTTCCCCAATTTAGAGAATCGGAGGTAGATGCTTACTTTAGGGCTTTTGAGAGGGTAGCAACGAAGCTGAGCTGGCCCAAGGATATGTGGGCAGTGATGTTGCAGAGCAGCTTCGTGGGCAAGGCACAGGAGGTTTGCTCTGCCTTGGCCATTGACGACTCCCTCGATTATGATGTAGTAAAAGCAGCGGTTTTGAGAGCATATGAGCTCGTGCCGGAAGCATACAGACAAAAAATCAGAAATCATACCAAGGCGGCTAGACAAACCTTTGTGGAATTTGCGCATGATAAAAAGGCAATGTTAGAGAAGTGGTGTATTGCGTCCGAGGCTACAACGCTTGAGCGCTTCCAAGAATTAATATTGCTGGAAGATTTCAAAGGTTGTCTCCCTGAAAACTTAGTGTTGCACTTGAACGAACAAAAGGTTTCTAGTTTGTCCGAAGCTGCAGTATTTGCCGATGAATATGTGCTGACTCACCGAACCATTTTTCCCACGCCTCGGCAGAGTCAGAACGTTAGAGGGGTTGCTGAGAGGAGTTATTCAGAGGTGCGTTACCCAAGAGCCGACACTCGTGCGTCCGCGCTCGGAAGAAACATGCGCGTTTAGATTCCGTGTTTTTAAACGTGTTTCTCCCGTTCACATCAGATGTCCAGTGCCTACCACCCACAGTCGCAGGGGGCGCTGGAGCGGTTCCACCAAACGCTCAAAACCATGCTACGTGTTTACTGTGTAGAAACAGGGAAAGACTGGGCTGAAGGTTTGCCCTTATTACTTTTCGCCGTTCGTGAAACTGTGCAAGACTCTCTCGGTTTCAGCCCAGCGCAGCTGGTGTTCGGTCATTCTGTTCGTGGTCCCCTTAAACTTTTGAGTGAACAGTTTCTTGAGAACGAGATGGCGCCGACGCCGGTGACTGAGTATGTTGCTAGACTTCGCAAACGCTTAAAACACGCTTGTGACCTCGCAAAATCGAATCTGGCAAGCTCCCAGAGTGTCATGAAAGATTATTATGATCGCAAAAGCGTGGTTCGTTAGTTTGCTGCTGGTGAGATGGTACTGGCTTTGTTACCAGTTCCTGGAACATCTCTGCAGTCCCGTTTTTCTGGTCCATACGTTGTAGAAAGAAAGGTGAATGAAACAAATTACATACTGAGAACGCCGGACCGTAGGAAGAAAATGCGAATGTGTCACATCAACATGCTGAAGCCCTATCACACGAGAGACCAAGTTGAAGCGTCAGTTAAGAGCGTGACCTTAGTTGCCCCTTCTGTTCTCCAGAACGACATTGTGGATGAAATTGGAGGATCTATTCCAGCGCTGCCGGGGGATAGCTTGCGTAACTCTAATATACTCAGCGATTTGCACTCCTTCCTTACTCACTTGCCAGGTCGACAAAGAGAGAATATTATTAAATTGATTGGCAGTTTTCCCAGTATTTTCTCTGATGTCCCATCTCGCACTAATGTGCTGTTCCATGATATCGATGTTGGGGATGCGACTCCGATTAAACAACACCCCTACAGAGTTAATCCGCATAAAAGTGGTATCATGAAAACAGAGGTTGAATACATGTTGCATAATGGGTTAGCAGAACCAAGTCTGAGCGCGTGGAGTTCTCCCTGCCTGTTGGTGCCTAAGGCAGATTCATCATTTCGGTTCTGTACTGACTTTCGGAAAGTTAATGCTGTCACTAAACCTGATTGTTTTCCTTTACCAAGAATAGACGATTGCATCGATCGGGTCGGACCTGCCAAGTTCGTCTCGAAACTTGACCTTCTCAAAGGCTACTGGCAGGTGCCTCTTACTCCGCGCGCTGCTGAAATCTCAGCATTTGTCACACCCGACTACTTCTGTCAATACTCTGTGATGGCGTTTGGGATGCGGAACGCTCCGTCCACATTCCAACGCCTTATGCAGCTAGTACTACGTGATGTACAAGATTGTACTGTATACCTTGACGATATTGTTGTGTATTCTTCCACGTGGGAAGAGCACATTGCAACGTTATATGACGTCTTCCGTCGGTTAGCTGGTGCATCGTTAACCGTGAACTTGACGAAATGTGAATTCGCCAAAGCCTTCGTTACCTATCTTGGCAAACGTGTGGGTCAAGGTCAGGTATGTCCACTGGATGTTAAAGTTGCGGCTATCACTGAGTTCCCAAGACCCACAAACAAACGTGAGTTACGCCGTTTTATCGGTATGGCTGGGTATTATCGCGGATTTTGTTGCAATTTTGCTACTCTTGTTTCGCCTCTAACAGACCTTCTCCGCCCGACACAAAATTTCCAATGGACCTCTACGTGTGAACATGCTTTTTCAGGAGTGAAAGATCTGTTATGTAACGCCCCAGTCCTGGCCGCACCTGATTTCGAACGTCCTTTTCAACTTGAGGTTGACGCCAGTATGGTTGGCGCGGGAGCTGTCCTTTTACAAACGTCCGAAACGAACGTCAAGAGACCGGTGTGCTACTTCTCGAAGAAGTTTAACCGCTGCCAATACAGATATAGTACTATTGAGAAAGAGGCTCTCGCCTTACTGATGGCGTTGAAACATTTTGAGGTTTATTTGGGTGGTTCAACACTCCCTATCAAAGTTTATACGGACCATAACCCCTTGGTTTTTCTCTCTCGCATGTACAACGCAAATCAACGCTTAATGCGTTGGTCCCTCGCCCTTCAAGAATTCAATTTGGAAATTGTCCACAAGCGTGGCACTGAAAACCAAATCGCCGATGCGCTGTCCAGAGCGCACAGTGCTGAATAGATTAAGCGATCAATGAGCTATAGCCATTAATCTTTGGGGAGGGGAGGAGTGTTACGTAAGTGATAATGCGTAGAACAAGTGATTGTTTCTTTTGTGGGTTTGCTCTCTCCTGTCCCTTAATTGCGTTACAGGTGCAGCTGCTGAAGTGGGCGGGGCTGATGGACTCGTCGGATGGTTATAAGCTGTGTGGAAGCTTCTGTTCATCGAGTTCCCCCCCCTGCTTCAGGGTGTAATATTGTGCGATTCTCGTGTGTGAGATCATATTGTGTTAACACTCTTTGGTGTAGAGTAAGCTGCTTGTGTGCAGCACCAACATGTTAGCGGTATAGGCCGGTAACTGTTATCCTGATTTACTTTCCAGTCTGTTTGAGAGGTCGGAGGCCGTTTGTTTGTTTTTCACCTTTTTCTCCTGTTTACTGGTTAGTAGGGAGGTAAGCATTGTATTTTATTTTATTTCTAAACCTAGGGAAGACCATCTAAAATTTAGTCAGAACGCCCGTTTTGTTTGTTGTTTTGTGGCCGACTTTAATCCTCTCAGTTCACACTTTGTTTTGAGCGAATATAAAATCTTACCCCTACTTCTACAAGTAAAAATAAATGTTTACTTTTCTTGAACTTTTGTTGTGTTGTGGAGTGATTTAGTGGAGCAGGAGACGGAACTCCGGGCGGCGCCTTTTAATAGGTGTCGCTCTCTATGTTAGTGCATGTGGCACGTAACAGAAAGAAAGATAGATTAGTTAGAAAGAAAGAAAGAAAGATAGATTAGTTAGAAAGAAAGATTAGTTAGAAAGAAAGATTAGTTAGAAAGAAAGATTAGTTAGAAAGAAAGATTAGTTAGAAAGAAAGATTAGTTAGAAAGAAAGAAAGATAGATTAGTTAGAAAGAAAGAAAGATTAGTAAGAAAGAAAGAAAGAAAGACAGATTAGTTAGAAATAAAGAAATATATATTAGTTAGAAAGAAAGAAAGAAAGATAGATTAGTTGGAAAGAAAGAAATATATATTAGTTAGAAAGAAAGAAAGAAAGATAGATTAGTTGGAAAGAAAGAAAGAAAGATAGATTAGTTAGAAAGAAAGATAGATTAGTTAGAAAGAAAGAAAGAAAGATAGATTAGTTAGAAAGAAAGAAAGATTAGTTAGAAAGAAAGAAAGAAAGATAGATTAGTTAGAAAGAAAGATAGATTAGTTAGAAAGAAAGATAGATTAGTTAGAAAGAAAGATAGATTAGTTAGAAAGAAAGAAAGATTAGTTAGAAAGAAAGAAAGAAAGATAGATTAGTTAGAAAGAAAGAAAGATAGATTAGTTAGAAAGAAAGAAAGATAGATTAGTTAGAAAGAAATAAAGATAGATTAGTAAGAAAGAAAGATAGATTAGTTAGAAAGAAAGAAAGATTAGTTAGAAAGAAAGAAAGATAGATTAGTTAGAAAGAAAGAAAGAAAGATAGATTAGTTAGAAAGAAAGAAAGAAAGATAGTTAGAAAGAAAGATTAGTTAGAAAGAAAGAAAGAAAGATAGATTAGTTAGAAAGAAAGAAAGAAAGACAGATTAGTTAGAAAGAAAGAAAGATTAGTTAGAAAGAAAGATAGATTAGTTAGAAAGAAAGAAAGATAGATTAGTTAGAAAGAAAGATAGATTAGTTAGAAAGAAAGAAAGATTAGTTAGAAAGAAAGATAGATTAGTTAGAAAGAAAGAAAGATAGATTAGTTAGAAAGAAAGAAAGATAGAATAGTTAGAAAGAAATAAAGATAGATTAGTAAGAAAGAAAGAAAGATTAGTTAGAAAGAAAGAAAGAAAGATAGATTAGTTAGAAGGAAAGAAAGATAGATTAGTTAGAAAGAAAGAAAGATAGATTAGTTAGAAAGAAAGAAAGATAGATTAGTTAGAAAGAAATAAAGATAGATTAGTAAGAAAGAAAGATAGATTAGTTAGAAAGAAAGAAAGAAAGATTAGTTAGAAAGAAAGAAAGATAGATTAGTTAGAAAGAAAGAAAGAAAGATAGATTAGTTAGAAAGAAAGAAAGATAGTTAGAAAGAAAGATTAGTTAGAAAGAAAGAAAGAAAGATAGATTAGTTAGAAAGAAAGAAAGAAAGATAGATTAGTTAGAAAGAAAGAAAGATTAGTTAGAAAGAAAGATAGATTAGTTAGTTAGAAAGAAAGAAAGATAGATTAGTTAGAAAGAAAGAAAGAAAGAAAGATTAGTAAGAAAGAAAGATAGATTAGTTAGAAAGAAAGAAAGATTAGTTAGAAAGAAAGAAAGAAAGAAAGATAGATTAGTTAGAAAGAAAGAAAGAAAGATAGATTAGTTAGAAAGAAAGAAAGAAAGATAGATTAGTTAGAAAGAAAGAAAGATTAGTTAGAAAGAAAGAAAGAAAGATAGATTAGTTAGAAAGAAAGAAAGATAGATTAGTTAGAAAGAAAGAAGGAAAGATAGATTAGTTGGAAAGAAAGAAAGAAAGAAAGAAAGATAGATTAGTTAGAAAGAAAGATAGATTAGTTAGAAAGAAAGAAAGAAAGAAAGATAGATTAGTTAGAAAGAAAGAAAAATTAGTTAGAAAGAAAGAAAGAAAGAAAGATAGATTAGTTAGAAAGAAAGAAAGAAAAAAAGAAAGATAGATTAGTTAGAAAGAAAGAAAGATTAGTTAGAAAGAAAGATAGATAGATTAGTTAGAAAGAAAGAAAGAAAGATAGATTAGTTAGAAAGAAAGAAAGATTAGTTAGAAAGAAAGATAGATTAGTTAGAAAAAAAATAGATTAGTTAGAAAGAAAGATAGATTAGTTAGAAAGAAAGAAAGATTAGTTAGAAAGAAAGAAAGAAAGATAGATTAGTTAGTTAGAAAGAAAGAAAGATAGATTAGTTAGAAAGAAATAAAGATAGATTAGTAAGAAAGAAAGATAGATTAGTTAGAAAGAAAGAAATAAAGATTAGTTAGAAAGAAAGAAAGATAGATTAGTTAGAAAGAAAGAAAGAAAGATAGATTAGTTAGAAAGAAAGAAAGATAGTTAGAAAGAAAGATTAGTTAGAAAGAAAGAAAGAAAGAAAGATAGATTAGTTAGAAAGAAAGAAAGAAAGAAAGATAGATTAGTTAGAAAGAAAGAAAGATTAGTTAGAAAGTTAGAAAGAAAGAAAGATTAGTTAGAAAGAAAGAAAGAAAGATAGATTAGTTAGAAAGAAAGAAAGAAAGATAGATTAGTTAGAAAGAAAGAAAGAAAGATAGATTAGTTAGAAAGATAGAAAGAAAGATTAGTAAGAAAGAAAGATAGATTAGTTAGAAAGAAAGAAAGATTAGTTAGAAAGAAAGAAAGATAGATTAGTTAGAAAGAAAGAAAGAAAGATAGATTAGTTAGAAAGAAAGAAAGATAGATTAGTTAGAAAGATAGATTAGTTAGAAAGAAAGAAAGATAGATTAGTTAGAAAGAAAGAAAGATTAGTTAGAAAGATAGATTAGTTAGAAAGAAAGAAAGATTAGTTAGAAAGAAAGATAGATTAGTTAGAAAGAAAGAAAGATTAGTTAGAAAGAAAGAAAGAAAGATTAGTTAGAAAGAAAGAAAGATAGATTAGTTAGAAAGAAAGAAAGATAGATTAGTTAGAAATAAATAAAGATAGATTAGTAAGAAAGAAAGATAGATTAGTTAGAAAGAAAGAAAGAAAGATAGATTAGTTAGAAAGAAAGAAAGAAAGATAGATTAGTTAGAAAGAAAGAAAGAAAGATAGATTAGTTAGAAAGAAAGAAAGATAGTTAGAAAGAAAGATTAGTTAGAAAGAAAGAAAGATAGATTAGTTAGAAAGAAAGAAATATAGATTAGTTAGAAAGAAAGAAAGAAAGAAAGATTAGTAAGAAAGATTAGTTAGAAAGAAAGAAAGAAAGAAAGAAAGAAAGATAGATTAGTTAGAAAGAAAGAAAGAAA
The DNA here is from genome assembly GCA_036326025.1 of Chrosomus eos. Lineage (NCBI taxonomy): Eukaryota > Metazoa > Chordata > Actinopteri > Cypriniformes > Leuciscidae > Chrosomus > Chrosomus eos. The sequence continues at coordinate 22,109 of JAZAVI010000702.1, read as the reverse complement.
GATAGATTAGTTAGAAATAAAGAAAGATAGATTAGTTAGATTAGTTAGAAAGAAAGAAAGAAAGATTAGTTAGAAAGAAAGAAAGAAAGATTAGTAAGAAAGAAAGATAGATTAGTTAGAAAGATATATTAGTTAGAAAGAAAGAAAGAAAGATTAGTTAGAAAGAAAGAAAGATAGATTAGTTAGAAAGAAAGAAATATAGATTAGTTAGAAAGAAAGAAAGAAATAAAGATAGATTAGTAAGAAAGAAAGATAGATTAGTTAGAAAGAAAGAAAGATAGATTAGTTATAAGAAAGAAAGATAGATAGATTAGTTAGAAAGAAAGAAAGATAGATTAGTTAGAAAGAAAGAAAGAAAGAAAGATAGATTAGTTAGAAAGAAAGAAAGATAGTTAGAAAGAAAGATTAGTTAGAAAGAAAGAAAGATAGATTAGTTAGAAAGAAAGAAATATAGATTAGTTAGAAAGAAAGAAAGAAAGATTAGTAAGAAAGATTAGTTAGAAAGAAAGAAAGAAAGATAGATTAGTTAGAAAAGAAAAAGAAAGAAAGAAAGATAGATTAGTTAGAAAGAAAGAAAAGAAAGAAAGAAAGAAAGAAAGAAAGAAAGAAAGAAAGAAAGATTAGTTAGAAAGAAAGAAAGAAAGATTAGTAAGAAAGAAAGATAGATTAGTTAGAAAGATATATTAGTTAGAAAGAAAGAAAGAAAGAAAGATAGATTAGTTAGAAAGAAAGAAAGATTAGTTAGAAAGAAAGAAAGATAGATTAGTTAGAAAGAAAGAAATATAGATTAGTTAGAAAGAAAGAAAGAAAGAAAGAAAGACAGATTAGTTAGAAAGAAAGAAAGATTAGTTAGAAAGAAAGAAAGATAGATTAGTTAGAAAGAAAGATAGATTAGCTAGAAAGAAAGAAAGATAGATTAGTTAGAAAGAAAGAAATAAAGAAAGATAGATTAGTTAGAAAGAAAGATTAGTTAGAAAGAAATAAATAAATAAAGATAGATTAGTTAGAAAGAAAGATTAGTTAGAAAGAAAGAAAGATAGATTAGTTAGAAAGAAAGAATAAAGAAAGATAGATTAGTTAGAAAGAAAGAAAGATAGATTAGTTAGAAAGAAAAAAAGATAGATTAGTTAGAAAGAAAGAAATAAAGAAAGATTAGTTAGAAAGAAATAAAGAAAGATAGATTAGTTAGAAAGAAAGAAAGATAGATTAGAAAGAAAGAAATATAGATTAGTTAGAAAGAAAGAAAGAAAGATAGATTAGTTAGAAAGAAAGAAAGAAAGAAAGATAGATTAGATAGATTAGTTAGAAAGAAAGAAAGATTAGTTAGAAAGAAAGAAATAAAGAAAGATAGATTAGTTAGAAAGAAAGAAAGAAAGATAGATTAGATAGATTAGTTAGAAAGAAAGAAAGATTAGTTAGAAAGAAAGAAAGATAGATTAGTTAGAAAGAAAGAAAGAAAGATAGATTAGTTAGAAAGAAAGAAAGATAGATTAGTTAGAAAGAAAGATAGATTAGTTAGAAAGAAAGAAAGATAGATTAGTTAGAAAGAAAGAAAGAAAGATAGATTAGTTAGAAAGAAATAAAGAAAGATAGATAGATTAGTTAGAAAGGAAGATTAGTTAGAAAGAAAGAAAGATAGATTAGTTAGAAAGAAAGACATATAGATTAGTTAGAAAGAAAGAAAGAAAGAAAGATTAGTAAGAAGGAGATTAGTTAGAAAGAAAGAAAGAAAGAAAGAAGAAAGATAGATTAGTTAGAAAGAAAGAAAGAAAGAAAGATAGATTAGTTAGAAAGAAAGAAAGAAAGAAAGATAGATTAGTTAGATTAGTTAGAAAGAAAGAAAGAAAGAAAGATAGATTAGTTAGAAAGAAAGAAAGGATAGATTAGTTAGAAAGAAAGAAATATAGATTAGTAAGAAAGAAAGAAAGAAAGATTAGTAAGAAGGAGATTAGTTAGAAAGAAAGAAAGAAAGAAAGAAAGATAGATTAGTTAGAAAGAAAGAAAGATAGATTAGTTAGATTAGTTAGAAAGAAAGAAAGAAAGATAGATTAGTTAGAAAGAAAGAAAGATTAGTTAGAAAGAAAGAAAGAAAGAAAGAAAGAAAGAAAGAAAGATTAGTTAGAAAGAAAGAAAGAAAGTAGATTAGTTAGAAAGATTAGTTAGAAAGAAAGAAAGAAAGATTAGTTAGAAAGAAAGAAAGATTAGTTAGAAGAAAGAAAGAAAGAAAGATAGATTAGTTAGAAAGAAAGAAAGATTAGTTAGAAAGAAAGAAAGAAAGATAGATTAGTTAGAAAGAAAGAAAGATAGATTAGTTAGAAAGAAAGAAGATAGATTAGTTAGAAAGAAAGAAAGAAAGAAAGATTAGTAAGAAAGAAAGATAGATTAGTTAGAGAGAAAGAAAGATTAGTTAGAAAGAAAGAAAGAAAGATAGATTAGTTAGAAAGAAAGAAAGATAGATTAGTTAGAAAGAAAGAAAGATAGATTAGTTAGAAAGATATATTAGAAAGAAAGAAAGAAAGATATATTAGTTAGAAAGAAAGAAAGATAGATTAGTTAGAAAGAAAGAAAGATTAGTTAGAAAGAAAGATAGATTAGTTAGAAAGAAAGAAAGAAAGATTAGTTAGAAAGGAAACAAGATTGATTAGTTAGAAAAAAAGATGGATTGGTCTGAAAGAAAGAAAGAAAGATCACTAAGAAAGAAAGAAAGAAAGAAAGAAAGATTAGTAAAGAAAGATGGATTAGTTAGAAAGAAAGAAAGAAAGATCAGTAAGAAAGAAAGAAAGATAAGTAAGAAAGAAAGATTAGTTAGAAATAAATAAATATTATTTAGTTAGAAAGAAAGATTAGTTAGAAAGAAAGATAGATTAGTTAGAAAGAGAGAAAGATAGATTAGTTAGAAAGAAAGAAAGAAAGAAAGAAAGAAAGAAAGATTAGTTAGAAAGAAAGAAAAGAAAGAAAGATAGATTAGTTAGAAAGAAAGAAAGATAGATTAGTTAGAAAGGAAGAAAGAAAGAAAGAAAGATAGATTAGTTAGAAAGAAAGAAAGACAGATGATTAGTTAGATTAGTTAGAAAGAAAGAAAGAAAGAAAGAAAGAAAGATAGATTAGTTAGAAAGAATGAAAGATTAGTTAGAAAGAAAGAAGATAGATTAGTTTGAAAGAAAGAAAGAAAGAAGATAGATTAGTTAGAAAGAAAGAAAGATAGATTAGTTAGAAAGAAAGAAAGAAAGAAAGAAAGAAAGATAGATTAGTTAGAAAGAAAGAAAGAAAGATAGATTAGTTAGAAAGAAAGAAAGAAAGACAGATTAGTTAGAAAGAAAGAAAGATTAGTTAGAAAGAAAGAAAGATAGATTAGTTAGAAAGAAAGAAAGATAGATTAGATAGAAAGAAAGAAAGATAGATTAGTTAGAAAGAAAGAAAGAAAGATAGATTAGTTAGAAAGAAAGAAAGATAGTTAGAAAGAAAGAAAGATAGATTAGTTAGAAAGAAATAAAGATAGATTAGTGTCATGATTCTGCCATCATGTCTCCGATTTCTCTGGTCTTGTGGCAGGATCATGACAGACCCATGTTTCTTGTGCAGCACATGGCCATTTGTTTGGGCCATGTGCTTGCGTTGTCTCGTCTCGTAACCCCGCCCCCTTGTTATCCTTGTCTTGTGATTATTGTCTAGTCAGTTTCACCTGTCCTCGTCATTAGTGTTTCCTATTTAACCCCTGTGTATTTTCTGTCATGTGCGATTCATTGTCATACGTTGTGTGATCTTTGTTGTGAGTAGCCTGAAGAAAGTCTTGTCTTAAGTAGTGTTTTGTTCCTGTCATAGTTGTTAGTTTACCGTCTCAGTATTATTCTTTGTCTAGTCTATCCTGTCTTGTTTTACCCCATCGTGGGTTTTGTTTTCCCTGTTTTTGTTCATTAATAAACGTAGTCACTGCAACTGTCTGCTATTGGGTTCATCCTTCCTCACCCACATAACAGAATGAATCGCCAACAACAGAACCCAGCAGACCGCATGTCGCTCCGGCTACGACCGGAACAATGGTGGTTGTCGACTCCCACCGACCGAGAGAGGGTCAACTGTCCAGTCCCGTCCCAGGGGGAGTGGATATTGAAGAATTATGCCCTACTCTGGGATCATTTCTCCCAGGAGGGTCCGCAGACTTCTTCCTCGGGATCTCCACCCTCTGCCCGCCTTCCTGTCATCCCGGAGGGTCGTATGATTGGCGTCGTGACGCTGGGAGACCAGAGTCACCATGTTTCGACTCCAGAGGCATCTTCCACACCCGCTGACCTCCGTGGCAAGCGAGAGAGACGGCTGTCGTGGGAGTCGACTTTGGAGTCCTCTTCCGCCGAGACTGCAGTCCCTGCTGTGCTTCCTCAAATGGTCACAAGCCCGGCTACGTCCTCTGCTCCTCGACCTAGGAAGAAGAGGAGGAGGGGAGCTTCTCGTCCTTCACCCCTGCCTGTCCTAGAGCACGCGCCCGCTGGAGTCAGCGCCGTCACAGAGCCCGCTGCAGTCAGCGCCGTCACAGAGCCCGCTGCAGTCAGCGCCGTCACAGAGCCCGCTGCAGTCAGCGCCGTCACAGAGCCCGCTGCAGTCAGCGCCGTCACAGAGCCCGCTGCAGTCAGCGCCGTCACAGAGCCCGCTGCAGTCAGCGCTGTCCATGAGCCCGCTCCAGCAAGCGCTGTCCATGAGCCCGCTCCAGCAAGCGCTGTCCATGAGCCCACTCCAGCAAGCGCTGTCCATGAGCCCGCTCCAGCAAGCGCTGTCCATGAGCCCGCTCCAGCAAGCGCCGTCCCAGGATCTGCAGAGAGAGTTGCGGCCGATCTAGCCGCTAAGGATGTCCTGCAGGCTGTTTCGGCGCGTCAGCAGATGCCTGTCATCATAGCGGCCAATACCTTGTCGGAATACCTGTCCCGTCTTGTCAAGATACTAGAACCCCCTGTCTGTCCTGCCTTGTCCTCCGCACCCACGCCTGTCACTGTGAGCGCAGCACCCACGCTTGTCACTGTGAGCGCAGCACCCACGCCTGTCACTGTGAGCGCAGCACCCACGCCTGTCACTGTGAGCGCAGCACCCACGCCTGTCACTGTGAGCGCAGCACCCACGCCTGTCACTGTGAGCGCAGCACCCACGCCTGTCACTGTGAGCGCAGCACCCACGCCTGTCACTGTGAGCGCAGCACCCACGCCTGTCACTGTGAGCGCAGCACCCACGCCTGTCACTGTGAGCGCAGCACCCACGCCTGTCACCGAGAGCGCAGCACACACGCCTGCCGCTAAGAGCGCAGCACCCAGTCCTGTTCCTTCGCCTGCCACGTCCCCCGTCATGAGTCCCGTTTCCTCCATGTCCTCTGTGTCCCCTGTGTTTGAATCTGTTGCTGCTGCGTCCCGGACCGTTTCCCCGTTTGTCCCTGTCTCCACCAGCCCCCGGACTGTTTCACCCTTTGTCCCTGTCTCCACGAGTCCCCGGACTGTTTCACCTTTCGTCCCTGTATCCATTTGTCCCCGGACTGTTTCCCCTGTCACCATTAAACCCCGGACTGTTTCGCCTAAGTCTTCTCCTCATGTGTCTCCAGCCAAGTCTCGCCGGATTCCCCGTCCTCAGCCCTCGTCCCGAAGACCCAAGACCCCAGTCCTCCCATCCACCCTGGACCTCCCCTCATGAACTCTGTGTTTCCTCCACCCCCCTTGCCTTGTATGTTGTATTTGATGTTTCACCCCAACCCTGTTGTTGTTTATTCGTGTTTACCGTTGTTAGTGTTTTCCATGTTTTGTTGGTTTTTATCTTTGTCACAGTCTGTCTTGTCTTGTGTTTAGTGTCCCCTTGAGGAGCGTCTGGAAGCCGCTCCTTAAGGTGGGGGTTCTGTCATGATTCTGCCATCATGTCTCCGATTTCTCTGGTCTTGTGGCAGGATCATGACAGACCCATGTTTCTTGTGCAGCACATGGCCATTTGTTTGGGCCATGTGCTTGCGTTGTCTCGTCTCGTAACCCCGCCCCCTTGTTATCCTTGTCTTGTGATTATTGTCTAGTCAGTTTCACCTGTCCTCGTCATTAGTGTTTCCTATTTAACCCCTGTGTATTTTCTGTCATGTGCGATTCATTGTCATACGTTGTGTGATCTTTGTTGTGAGTAGCCTGAAGAAAGTCTTGTCTTAAGTAGTGTTTTGTTCCTGTCATAGTTGTTAGTTTACCGTCTCAGTATTATTCTTTGTCTAGTCTATCCTGTCTTGTTTTACCCCATCGTGGGTTTTGTTTTCCCTGTTTTTGTTCATTAATAAACGTAGTCACTGCAACTGTCTGCTATTGGGTTCATCCTTCCTCACCCACATAACAGATTAGTAAGAAAGAAAGATAGATTAGTTAGAAAGAAAGAAAGATTAGTTAGAAAGAAAGAAAGATAGATTAGTTAGAAAGAAAGAAAGAAAGATAGATTAGTTAGAAAGAAAGAAAGATAGATTAGTTAGAAAGAAAGAAAGACAGATTAGTTAGAAAGAAAGATAGATTAGTTAGAAAGAAAGAAAGATAGATTAGTTAGAAAGAAATAAAGAAGATTAGTAAGAAGAAAGAAAGATTAGTTAGAAAGAAAGAAAGAAAGATAGATTAGTTAGAAAGAAAGAAAGATAATTAGTTAGAAGAAGATAGATTAGTTAGAAAGAAATAAAGATAGATTAGTAAGAAAGAAAGATAGATTAGTTAGAAAGAAAGAAAGAAAGATAGATTAGTTAGAAAGAAAGAAAGATAGATTAGTTAGAAAGAAAGAAAGGAAGATTAGTTAGAAAGAAAGAAAGATAGATTAGTTAGAAAGAAAGAAAGATAGATTAGTTAGAAAGAAAGAAAGATAGATTAGTTAGAAAGATATATTAGAAAGAAAGAAAGATATATTAGTTAGAAAGAAAGAAAGAAAACGATTAGTTAGAAAGAAAGAAAGATTAGTTAGAAAGAAAGATAGATTAGTTAGAAAGAAAGAAAGAAGATTAGTTACAAAAAAAGATAGATTAGTTAGAAAGAAAGAAAGAAAGATAGATTAGTTAGAAAGAAAGAAAGATAGATTAGTTAGAAAGAAAGAAAGGGAAAGAATTTAGTTAGAAAGAAAGAAAGATAGATTAGTTAGAAAGAAAGAAAGATAGATTAGTTAGAAAGAAAAGAAAGAAAGAAAGAGAAGAAGGGAAAGAAAGATAGATTAGTTAGAAAGAAAGAAAGAAAGAAAGAAAGATAGATTAGTTAGATTAGTTAGAAAGAAAGAAAGAAAGATAGATTAGTTAGAAAGAAAGAAAGATTAGTTAGAAAGAAAGAAAGAAAGAAAGATTAGTTAGAAAGAAAGAAAGAAAGATAGATTAGTTAGAAAGATTAGTTAGAAAGAAAGAAAGAAAGAAAGATTAGTTAGAAAGAAAGAAAGATTAGTTAGAAAGAAAGAAAGAAAGAAAGATAGATTAGTTAGAAAGAAAGAAAGATTAGTTAGAAAGAAAGAAAGAAAGATAGATTAGTTAGAAAGAAAGATAGATTAGTTAGAAAGAAAGAAAGAAAGATAGATTAGTTAGAAAGAAAGAAAGAAAGAAAGAAAGAAAGAAAAGAAAGAAAGATTAGTAAGAAAGAAAGATAGATTAGTTAGAAAGAAAGAAAGATTAGTTAGAAAGAAAGAAAGAAAGATAGATTAGTTAGAAAGAAAGAAAGATAGATTAGTTAGAAAGAAAGAAAGATAGATTAGTTAGAAAGATATATTAGAAAGAAAGAAAGATATATTAGTTAGAAAGAAAGAAAGAAAGATAGATTAGTTAGAAAGAAAGAAAGATTAGTTAGAAAGAAAGATAGATTAGTTAGAAAGAAAGAAAGAAAGATTAGTTAGAAAGGAAACAAGATTGATTAGTTAGAAAAAAAGATGGATTGGTCTGAAAGAAAGAAAGAAAGATCACTAAGAAAGAAAGAAAGAAAGAAAGAAAGAAAGAAAGAAAGAAAGATTAGTAAAGAAAGATGGATTAGTTAGAAAGAAAGAAAGAAAGATCAGTAAGAAAGAAAGAAAGAAAGATCAGTAAGAAAGAAAGATTAGTTAGAAAGAAATAAATATTATTTAGTTAGAAAGAAAGATTAGTTAGAAAGAAAGATAGATTAGTTAGAAAGAAAGAAAGAAAGAAAGATTAGTTAGAAAGAAAGAAAGAAAGATAGATTAGTTAGAAAGAAAGAAAGATAGATTAGTTAGAAAGAAAGAAAGATAGATTAGTTAGAAAGAAAGAAAGAAAGATGATTAGTTAGATTAGTTAGAAAGAAAGAAAGAAAGATAGATTAGTTAGAAAGAATGAAAGATTAGTTAGAAAGAAAGAAAGAAAGATAGATTAGTTAGAAAGAAAGAAAGATAGATTAGTTAGAAAGAAAGAAAGAAAGAAAGATAGATTAGTTAGAAAGAAAGAAAGAAGAAGAAAGATAGATAGATAGATTAGTTAGAAAGAAAGATAGTTAGAAAGAAAGAAAGATAGATTAGTTAGAAAGAAAGAAAGACAGATTAGTTAGAAAGAAAGAAAGATTAGTTAGAAAGAAAGATAGATTAGTTAGAAAGAAAGATAGATTAGTTAGAAAGAAAGATAGATTAGTTAGAAAGAAAGAAAGATTAGTTAGAAAGAAAGAAAGAAAGATTAGTTAGAAAGAAAGAAAGATAGATTAGTTAGAAAGAAAGAAAGATAGATTAGTTAGAAAGAAATAAAGATAGATTAGTAAGAAAGAAAGATAGATTAGTTAGAAAGAAAGAAAGAAAGATAGATTAGTTAGAAAGAAAGAAAGATAGATTAGTTAGAAAGAAAGAAAGATAGATTAGTTAGAAAGAAAGAAAGAAAGATAGATTAGTTAGAAAGAAAGATTATTTAGAAAGAAAGAAAGAAAGAAAGAAAGATAAATTAGTTAGAAAGAAAGAAAGATAGATTAGTTAGAAAGAAAGAAAGAAAGAAAGAAAGTGTTACGTAAGTGATAATGCGTAGAACAAGTGATTGTTTCTTTTGTGGGTTTGCTCTCTCCTGTCCCTTAATTGCGTTACAGGTGCAGCTGCTGAAGTGGGCGGGGCTGATGGACTCGTCGGATGGTTATAAGCTGTGTGGAAGCTTCTGTTCATCGAGTTCCCCCTCCTGCTTCAGGGTGTAATATTGTGCGATTCTCGTGTGTGAGATCATAGTGTGTTAACACTCTTTGGTGTAGAGTAAGCTGCTTGTGTGCAGCACCAACATGTTAGCGGTATAGGCCGGTAACTGTTATCCTGATTTACTTTCCAGTCTGTTTGAGAGGTCGGAGGCCGTTTGTTTGTTTTTCACCTTTTTCTCCTGTTTACTGGTTAGTAGGGAGGTAAGCATTGTATTTTATTTTATTTCTAAACCTAGGGAAGACCATCTAAAATTTATTCAGAACGCCCGTTTTGTTTGTTGTTTTGTGGCCGACTTTAATCCTCTCAGTTCACACTTTGTTTTGAGCGAATATAAAATCTTACCCCTACTTCTACAAGTAAAAATAAATGTTTACTTTTCTTGAACTTTTGTTGTGTTGTGGAGTGATTTAGTGGAGCAGGAGACGGAAACTCCGGGCGGCGCCTTTTAATAGGTGTCGCTCTCTATGTTAGTGCATGTGGCACGTAACATAATGGGGGCTCGTCATCAAAGTTCATAATTCTTCGATCAAAGTACAAAAACCTCAAATTTGGTGAGTAAGAACTAATTTATTTTTTCCTCCTATCTAAAATTTTGATAAAATAATTTTGGGTGGGGAAGGGAATAGCCTAATTATGGAAAGTGAGATTGAAGCTTTTATTAACTCTCCGTCTGTGGAACAGTTGGATCGTTTTCAAAAAAAAGAATTACTGCAAATTGCGGAGAGTTTTAAAATATCCGTGTCATCTTCGGCACTAAAAGCTGAAATCAAAAAGGAAATCCTGTCCGAGATGATCTCTCTTGGTCTCTTGACCGAGGAACCTGATGTACCTCCTGCACGCGAGTTTGATCCTGATGTGGCATTGAAATTGAAAGAGCTAGAATTAGAGATTAAACATCAGGAACACAAAACGCGTGTATTAGGTTTACGCGAACTGGAGTTGGTTCGTTTAACTAAACGGGAGGAACGAGAACAACCTTCCGTTAGTGAGCCACAGGGTTCCTATAGATTGAATCAGTTTGACCCTACTCGTTATATGAAGCTCGTTCCCCAATTTAGAGAATCGGAGGTAGATGCTTACTTTAGGGCTTTTGAGAGGGTAGCAACGAAGCTGAGCTGGCCCAAGGATATGTGGGCAGTGATGTTGCAGAGCAGCTTCGTGGGCAAGGCACAGGAGGTTTGCTCTGCCTTGGCCATTGACGACTCCCTCGATTATGATGTAGTAAAAGCAGCGGTTTTGAGAGCATATGAGCTCGTGCCGGAAGCATACAGACAAAAAATCAGAAATCATACCAAGGCGGCTAGACAAACCTTTGTGGAATTTGCGCATGATAAAAAGGCAATGTTAGAGAAGTGGTGTATTGCGTCCGAGGCTACAACGCTTGAGCGCTTCCAAGAATTAATATTGCTGGAAGATTTCAAAGGTTGTCTCCCTGAAAACTTAGTGTTGCACTTGAACGAACAAAAGGTTTCTAGTTTGTCCGAAGCTGCAGTATTTGCCGATGAATATGTGCTGACTCACCGAACCATTTTTCCCACGCCTCGGCAGAGTCAGAACGTTAGAGGGGTTGCTGAGAGGAGTTATTCAGAGGTGCGTTACCCAAGAGCCGACACTCGTGCGTCCGCGCTCGGAAGAAACATGCGCGTTTAGATTCCGTGTTTTTAAACGTGTTTCTCCCGTTCACATCAGATGTCCAGCGCCTACCACCCACAGTCGCAGGGGGCGCTGGAGCGGTTCCACCAAACGCTCAAAACCATGCTACGTGTTTACTGTGTAGAAACAGGGAAAGACTGGGCTGAAGGTTTGCCCTTATTACTTTTCGCCGTTCGTGAAACTGTGCAAGACTCTCTCGGTTTCAGCCCAGCGCAGCTGGTGTTCGGTCATTCTGTTCGTGGTCCCCTTAAACTTTTGAGTGAACAGTTTCTTGAGAACGAGATGGCGCCGACGCCGGTGACTGAGTATGTTGCTAGACTCCGCAAACGCTTAAAACACGCTTGTGACCTCGCAAAATCGAATCTGGCAAGCTCCCAGAGTGTCATGAAAGATTATTATGATCGCAAAAGCGTGGTTCGTTAGTTTGCTGCTGGTGAGATGGTACTGGCTTTGTTACCAGTTCCTGGAACATCTCTGCAGTCCCGTTTTTCTGGTCCATACGTTGTAGAAAGAAAGGTGAATGAAACAAATTACATACTGAGAACGCCGGACCGTAGGAAGAAAATGCGAATGTGTCACATCAACATGCTGAAGCCCTATCACACGAGAGACCAAGTTGAAGCGTCAGTTAAGAGCGTGACCTTAGTTGCCCCTTCTGTTCTCCAGAACGACATTGTGGATGAAATTGGAGGATCTATTCCAGCGCTGCCGGGGGATAGCTTGCGTAACTCTAATATACTCAGCGATTTGCACTCCTTCCTTACTCACTTGCCAGGTCGACAAAGAGAGAATATTATTAAATTGATTGGCAGTTTTCCCAGTATTTTCTCTGATGTCCCATCTCGCACTAATGTGCTGTTCCATGATATCGATGTTGGGGATGCGACTCCGATTAAACAACACCCCTACAGAGTTAATCCGCATAAAAGTGGTATCATGAAAACAGAGGTTGAATACATGTTGCATAATGGGTTAGCAGAACCAAGTCTGAGCGCGTGGAGTTCTCCCTGCCTGTTGGTGCCTAAGGCAGATTCATCATTTCGGTTCTGTACTGACTTTCGGAAAGTTAATGCTGTCACTAAACCTGATTGTTTTCCTTTACCAAGAATAGACGATTGCATCGATCGGGTCGGACCTGCCAAGTTCGTCTCGAAACTTGACCTTCTCAAAGGCTACTGGCAGGTGCCTCTTACTCCGCGCGCTGCTGAAATCTCAGCATTTGTCACACCCGACTACTTCTGTCAATACTCTGTGATGGCGTTTGGGATGCGGAACGCTCCGTCCACATTCCAACGCCTTATGCAGCTAGTACTACGTGATGTACAAGATTGTACTGTATACCTTGACGATATTGTTGTGTATTCTTCCACGTGGGAAGAGCACATTGCAACGTTATATGACGTCTTCCGTCGGTTAGCTGGTGCATCGTTAACCGTGAACTTGACGAAATGTGAATTCGCCAAAGCCTTCGTTACCTATCTTGGCAAACGTGTGGGTCAAGGTCAGGTATGTCCACTGGATGTTAAAGTTGCGGCTATCACTGAGTTCCCAAGACCCACAAACAAACGTGAGTTACGCCGTTTTATCGGTATGGCTGGGTATTATCGCGGATTTTGTTGCAATTTTGCTACTCTTGTTTCGCCTCTAACAGACCTTCTCCGCCCGACACAAAATTTCCAATGGACCTCTACGTGTGAACATGCTTTTTCAGGAGTGAAAGATCTGTTATGTAACGCCCCAGTCCTGGCCGCACCTGATTTCAACGTCCTTTTCAAATTGAGGTTGACGCCAGTATGGTTGGCGCGGGAGCTGTCCTTTTACAAACGTCCGAAACGAACGTCAAGAGACCGGTGTGCTACTTCTCGAAGAAGTTTAACCGCTGCCAATACAGATATAGTACTATTGAGAAAGAGGCTCTCGCCTTACTGATGGCGTTGAAACATTTTGAGGTTTATTTGGGTGGTTCAACACTCCCTATCAAAGTTTATACGGACCATAACCCCTTGGTTTTTCTCTCTCGCATGTACAACGCAAATCAACGCTTAATGCGTTGGTCCCTCGCCCTTCAAGAATTCAATTTGGAAATTGTCCACAAGCGTGGCACTGAAAACCAAATCGCCGATGCGCTGTCCAGAGCGCACAGTGCTGAATAGATTAAGCGATCAATGAGCTATAGCCATTAATCTTTGGGGAGGGGAGGAGTGTTACGTAAGTGATAATGCGTAGAACAAGTGATTGTTTCTTTTGTGGGTTTGCTCTCTCCTGTCCCTTAATTGCGTTACAGGTGCAGCTGCTGAAGTGGGCGGGGCTGATGGACTCGTCGGATGGTTATAAGCTGTGTGGAAGCTTCTGTTCATCGAGTTCCCCCTCCTGCTTCAGGGTGTAATATTGTGCGATTCTCGTGTGTGAGATCATATTGTGTTAACACTCTTTGGTGTAGAGTAAGCTGCTTGTGTGCAGCACCAACATGTTAACGGTATAGGCCGGTAACTGTTATCCTGATTTACTTTCCAGTCTGTTTGAGAGGTCGGAGGCCGTTTGTTTGTTTTTTCACCTTTTTCTCCTGTTTACTGGTTAGTAGGGAGGTAAGCATTGTATTTTATTTTATTTCTAAACCTAGGGAAGACCATCTAAAATTTAGTCAGAACGCCCGTTTTGTTTGTTGTTTTGTGGCCGACTTTAATCCTCTCAGTTCACACTTTGTTTTGAGCGAATATAAAATCTTACCCCTACTTCTACAAGTAAAAATAAATGTTTACTTTTCTTGAACTTTTGTTGTGTTGTGGAGTGATTTAGTGGAGCAGGAGACGGAACTCCGGGCGGCGCCTTTTAATAGGTGTCGCTCTCTATGTTAGTGCATGTGGCACGTAACAGAAAGAAAGATAGATTAGTTAGAAAGAAAGAAAGAAAGATAGATTAGTTAGAAAGAAAGATTAGTTAGAAAGAAAGATTAGTTAGAAAGAAAGATTAGTTAGAAAGAAAGATTAGTTAGAAAGAAAGAAAGATTAGTTAGAAAGAAAGAAAGATTAGTTAGAAAGAAAGAAAGAAAGAAAGAAAGATAGATGGATAGATAGATTAGTTAGAAAGAAAAATTAGTTAGAAAGAAAGATTATTTAGAAAGAAAGATTAGTTAGAAAGAAAGAAAGATAGATTAGTTAGAAAGAAAGAAAGAAAGATTAGTAAGAAAGAAAGAAAGAAAGACAGATTAGTTAGAAAGAAAGAAATATATATTAGTTAGAAAGAAAGAAAGAAAGATAGATTAGTTGGAAAGAAAGAAATATATATTAGTTAGAAAGAAAGAAAGAAAGATAGATTAGTTGGAAAGAAAGAAAGAAAGAAAGATAGATTAGTTAGAAAGAAAGATAGATTAGTTAGAAAGAAAGATAGATTAGTTAGAAAGAAAGAAAGATTAGTTAGAAAGAAAGAAAAAAAGAAAGATAGATTAGTTAGAAAGAAAGAAAGAAAGATAGATTAGTTAGAAAGAAAGAAAGATTAGTTAGAAAGAAAGAAAGAAAGATAGATTAGTTAGAAAGAAAGATAGATTAGTTAGAAAGAAAGATAGATTAGTTAGAAAGAAAGATAGATTAGTTAGAAAGAAAGAAAGATTAGTTAGAAAGAAAGAAAGAAAGATAGATTAGTTAGAAAGAAAGAAAGATAGATTAGTTAGAAAGAAAGAAAGATAGATTAGTTAGAAAGAAAGAAAGATAGATTAGTAAGAAAGAAAGATAGATTAGAAAGAAAGAAAGAAAAGAAAGTAGATTAGTAGAGAAAGAAAGATTAGTTAAGAAAGAAAGAAAGAAAGATAGATTAGTTAGAAATAAGAAAGATAGATTAGTTAGAAAGAAAATAGTTAGAAGAAAGAAAGAATAGATTAGTTAGAAAGAAAGAAAGAAAGATTAGTGAAAGAAAGAAAGAAGAGATTAGTTAGAAAGAAAGATAGATTAGCTAGAAAGAAAGAAAGATAGATTAGTTAGAAAGAAAGAAATAAAGAAAGATAGATTAGTTAGAAAGAAAGATTAGTTAGAAAGAAATAAATAAATAAAGATAGATTAGTTAGAAAGAAAGATTAGTTAGAAAGAAAGAAAGATAGATTAGTTAGAAAGAAAGAAATAAAGAAAGATAGATTAGTTAGAAAGAAAGAAGATAGATTAGTTAGAAAGAAAAAAAGATAGATTAGTTAGAAAGAAAGAAATAAAGAAAGATTAGTTAGAAAGAAATAAAAAAAGATAGATTAGTTAGAAAGAAAGAAAGATAGATTAGAAAGAAAGAAATATAGATTAGTTAGAAAGAAAGAAAGAAAGATAGATTAGTTAGAAAGAAAGAAAGAAAGAAAGATAGATTAGATAGATTAGTTAGAAAGAAAGAAAGATTAGTTAGAAAGAAAGAAATAAAGAAAGATAGATTAGTTAGAAAGAAAGAAAGAAAGATAGATTAGATAGATTAGTTAGAAAGAAAGAAAGATTAGTTAGAAAGAAAGAAAGATAGATTAGTTAGAAAGAAAGAAAGAAAGATAGATTAGTTAGAAAGAAAGAAAGATAGATTAGTTAGAAAGAAAGATAGATTAGTTAGAAAGAAAGAAAGATAGATTAGTTAGAAAGAAAGAAAGAAAGATAGATTAGTTAGAAAGAAATAAAGAAAGATAGATAGATTAGTTAGAAAGGAAGATTAGTTAGAAAGAAAGAAAGATAGATTAGTTAGAAAGAAAGACATATAGATTAGTTAGAAAGAAAGAAAGAAAGAAAGATTAGTAAGAAGGAGATTAGTTAGAAAAGAAAGAAAGAAAGAAAGAAAGAAAGATAGATTAGTTAGAAAGAAAGAAAGAAAGAAAGATAGATTAGTTAGAAAGAAAGAAAGAAAGAAAGATAGATTAGTTAGATTAGTTAGAAAGAAAGAAAGAAAGAAAGATAGATTAGTTAGAAAGAAAGAAAGGATAGATTAGTTAGAAAGAAAGAAATATAGATTAGTAAGAAGAAAGAAAGAAAGATTAGTAAGAAGGAGATTAGTTAGAAAGAAAGAAAGAAAGAAAGAAAGAAAGATAGATTAGTTAGAAAGAAAGAAAGATAGATTAGTTAGATTAGTTAGAAAGAAAGAAAGAAAGATAGATTAGTTAGAAAGAAAGAAAGATTAGTTAGAAAGAAAGAAAGAAAGAAGAAAGAAAGAAAGAAAGAAAGAAAGATTAGTTAGAAAGAAAGAAAGAAAGATAGATTAGTTAGAAAGATTAGTTAGAAAGAAAGAAAGAAAGATTAGTTAGAAAGAAAGAAAGATTAGTTAGAAAGAAAGAAAGAAAGAAAGATAGATTAGTTAGAAAGAAAGAAAGATTAGTTAGAAAGAAAGAAAGAAAGATAGATTAGTTAGAAAGAAAGAAAGATAGATTAGTTAGAAAGAAAGAAAGATAGATTAGTTAGAAAGAAAGAAAGAAAGAAAGATTAGTAAGAAAGAAAGATAGATTAGTTAGAGAGAAAGAAAGATTAGTTAGAAAGAAAGAAAGAAAGATAGATTAGTTAGAAAGAAAGAAAGATAGATTAGTTAGAAAGAAAGAAAGATAGATTAGTTAGAAAGATATATTAGAAAGAAAGAAAGAAAGATATATTAGTTAGAAAGAAAGAAAGATAGATTAGTTAGAAAGAAAGAAAGATTAGTTAGAAAGAAAGATAGATTAGTTAGAAAGAAAGAAAGAAAGATTAGTTAGAAAGGAAACAAGATTGATTAGTTAGAAAAAAAGATGGATTGGTCTGAAAGAAAGAAAGAAAGATCACTAAGAAAGAAAGAAAGAAAGAAAGAAAGATTAGTAAAGAAAGATGGATTAGTTAGAAAGAAAGAAAGAAAGATCAGTAAGAAAGAAAGAAAGATAAGTAAGAAAGAAAGATTAGTTAGAAATAAATAAATATTATTTAGTTAGAAAGAAAGATTAGTTAGAAAGAAAGATAGATTAGTTAGAAAGAGAGAAAGATAGATTAGTTAGAAAGAAAGAAAGAAGAAAAAGAAAGAAAGAAAGATTAGTTAGAAAGAAAGAAAAGAAAGAAAGATAGATTAGTTAGAAAGAAAGAAAGATAGATTAGTTAGAAAGGAAGAAAGAAAGAAAGAAAGATAGATTAGTTAGAAAGAAAGAAAGACAGATGATTAGTTAGATTAGTTAGAAAGAAAGAAAGAAAGAAAGAAAGAAAGATAGATTAGTTAGAAAGAATGAAAGATTAGTTAGAAAGAAAGAAAGATAGATTAGTTTGAAAGAAAGAAAGAAAGAAAGATAGATTAGTTAGAAAGAAAGAAAGATAGATTAGTTAGAAAGAAAGAAAGAAAGAAAGAAAGAAAGATAGATTAGTTAGAAAGAAAGAAAGAAAGATAGATTAGTTAGAAAGAAAGAAAGAAAGACAGATTAGTTAGAAAGAAAGAAAGATTAGTTAGAAAGAAAGAAAGATAGATTAGTTAGAAAGAAAGAAAGATAGATTAGATAGAAAGAAAGAAAGATAGATTAGTTAGAAAGAAAGAAAGAAAGATAGATTAGTTAGAAAGAAAGAAAGATAGTTAGAAAGAAAGAAAGATAGATTAGTTAGAAAGAAATAAAGATAGATTAGTGTCATGATTCTGCCATCATGTCTCCGATTTCTCTGGTCTTGTGGCAGGATCATGACAGACCCATGTTTCTTGTGCAGCACATGGCCATTTGTTTGGGCCATGTGCTTGCGTTGTCTCGTCTCGTAACCCCGCCCCCTTGTTATCCTTGTCTTGTGATTATTGTCTAGTCAGTTTCACCTGTCCTCGTCATTAGTGTTTCCTATTTAACCCCTGTGTATTTTCTGTCATGTGCGATTCATTGTCATACGTTGTGTGATCTTTGTTGTGAGTAGCCTGAAGAAAGTCTTGTCTTAAGTAGTGTTTTGTTCCTGTCATAGTTGTTAGTTTACCGTCTCAGTATTATTCTTTGTCTAGTCTATCCTGTCTTGTTTTACCCCATCGTGGGTTTTGTTTTCCCTGTTTTTGTTCATTAATAAACGTAGTCACTGCAACTGTCTGCTATTGGGTTCATCCTTCCTCACCCACATAACAGAATGAATCGCCAACAACAGAACCCAGCAGACCGCATGTCGCTCCGGCTACGACCGGAACAATGGTGGTTGTCGACTCCCACCGACCGAGAGAGGGTCAACTGTCCAGTCCCGTCCCAGGGGGAGTGGATATTGAAGAATTATGCCCTACTCTGGGATCATTTCTCCCAGGAGGGTCCGCAGACTTCTTCCTCGGGATCTCCACCCTCTGCCCGCCTTCCTGTCATCCCGGAGGGTCGTATGATTGGCGTCGTGACGCTGGGAGACCAGAGTCACCATGTTTCGACTCCAGAGGCATCTTCCACACCCGCTGACCTCCGTGGCAAGCGAGAGAGACGGCTGTCGTGGGAGTCGACTTTGGAGTCCTCTTCCGCCGAGACTGCAGTCCCTGCTGTGCTTCCTCAAATGGTCACAAGCCCGGCTACGTCCTCTGCTCCTCGACCTAGGAAGAAGAGGAGGAGGGGAGCTTCTCGTCCTTCACCCCTGCCTGTCCTAGAGCACGCGCCCGCTGGAGTCAGCGCCGTCACAGAGCCCGCTGCAGTCAGCGCCGTCACAGAGCCGCTGCAGTCAGCGCCGTCACAGAGCCCGCTGCAGTCAGCGCCGTCACAGAGCCCGCTGCAGTCAGCGCCGTCACAGAGCCCGCTGCAGTCAGCGCCGTCACAGAGCCGCTGCAGTCAGCGCTGTCCATGAGCCCGCTCCAGCAAGCGCTGTCCATGAGCCCGCTCCAGCAAGCGCTGTCCATGAGCCCACTCCAGCAAGCGCTGTCCATGAGCCCGCTCCAGCAAGCGCTGTCCATGAGCCCGCTCCAGCAAGCGCCGTCCCAGGATCTGCAGAGAGAGTTGCGGCCGATCTAGCCGCTAAGGATGTCCTGCAGGCTGTTTCGGCGCGTCAGCAGATGCCTGTCATCATAGCGGCCAATACCTTGTCGGAATACCTGTCCCGTCTTGTCAAGATACTAGAACCCCCTGTCTGTCCTGCCTTGTCCTCCGCACCCACGCCTGTCACTGTGAGCGCAGCACCCACGCTTGTCACTGTGAGCGCAGCACCCACGCCTGTCACTGTGAGCGCAGCACCCACGCCTGTCACTGTGAGCGCAGCACCCACGCCTGTCACTGTGAGCGCAGCACCCACGCCTGTCACTGTGAGCGCAGCACCCACGCCTGTCACTGTGAGCGCAGCACCCACGCCTGTCACTGTGAGCGCAGCACCCACGCCTGTCACTGTGAGCGCAGCACCCACGCCTGTCCACTGTGAGCGCAGCACCCACGCCTGTCACCGAGAGCGCAGCACACACGCCTGCCGCTAAGAGCGCAGCACCCAGTCCTGTTCCTTCGCCTGCCACGTCCCCGTCATGAGTCCCGTTTCCTCCATGTCCTCTGTGTCCCCTGTGTTTGAATCTGTTGCTGCTGCGTCCCGGACCGTTTCCCGTTTGTCCCTGTCTCCACCAGCCCCCGGACTGTTTCACCCTTTGTCCTGTCTCCACGAGTCCCCGGACTGTTTCACCTTTCGTCCCTGTATCCATTTGTCCCCGGACTGTTTCCCTGTCACCATTAAACCCCGGACTGTTTCGCCTAAGTCTTCTCCTCATGTGTCTCCAGCCAAGTCTCGCCGGATTCCCCGTCCTCAGCCCTCGTCCCGAAGACCCAAGACCCCCAGTCCTCCCATCCACCCTGGACCTCCCCTCATGAACTCTGTGTTTCCTCCACCCCCCTTGCCTTGTATGTTGTATTTGATGTTTCACCCCAACCCTGTTGTTGTTTATTCGTGTTTACCGTTGTTAGTGTTTTCCATGTTTTGTTGGTTTTTATCTTTGTCACAGTCTGTCTTGTCTTGTGTTTAGTGTCCCCTTGAGGAGCGTCTGGAAGCCGCTCCTTAAGGTGGGGGTTCTGTCATGATTCTGCCATCATGTCTCCGATTTCTCTGGTCTTGTGGCAGGATCATGACAGACCCATGTTTCTTGTGCAGCACATGGCCATTTGTTTGGGCCATGTGCTTGCGTTGTCTCGTCTCGTAACCCCGCCCCCTTGTTATCCTTGTCTTGTGATTATTGTCTAGTCAGTTTCACCTGTCCTCGTCATTAGTGTTTCCTATTTAACCCCTGTGTATTTTCTGTCATGTGCGATTCATTGTCATACGTTGTGTGATCTTTGTTGTGAGTAGCCTGAAGAAAGTCTTGTCTTAAGTAGTGTTTTGTTCCTGTCATAGTTGTTAGTTTACCGTCTCAGTTATTATTCTTTGTCTAGTCTATCCTGTCTTGTTTTACCCCATCGTGGGTTTTGTTTTCCCTGTTTTTGTTCATTAATAAACGTAGTCACTGCAACTGTCTGCTATTGGGTTCATCCTTCCTCACCCACATAACAGATTTAGTAAGAAAGAAAGATAGATTAGTTAGAAAGAAAGAAAGATTAGTTAGAAAGAAAGAAAGATAGATTAGTTAGAAAGAAAGAAAGAAAGATAGATTAGTTAGAAAGAAAGAAAGATAGTTAGAAAGAAAGATTAGTTAGAAAGAAAGAAATATAGATTAGTTAGAAAGAAAGAAAGAAAGATTAGTAAGAAAGATTAGTTAGAAAGAAAGAAAGAAAGAAAGATAGATTTGTTAGAAAGAAAGAAAGATAGATTAGTTAGAAATAAAGAAAGATAGATTAGTTAGATTAGTTAGAAAGAAAGAAAGAAGAAAGATTAGTTAGAAAGAAAGAAAGAAAGATTAGTAAGAAAGAAAGATAGATTAGTTAGAAAGATGTATTAGTTAGAAAGAAAGAAAGAAAGATTAGTTAGAAAGAAAGAAAGAAAGATAGATTAGTTAGAAAGAAAGAAAGATAGTTAGAAAGAAGATTAGTTAGAAAGAAAGAAAGATAGATTAGTTAGAAAGAAAGAAATATAGATTAGTTAGAAAGAAAGAAAGAAAGATTAGTAAGAAAGATTAGTTAGAAAGAAAGAAAGAAATATAGATTAGTTAGAAAGAAAGAAAGAAAGAAAGATTAGTAAGAAAGATTAGTTAGAAAGAAAGAAAGATAGATTAGTTAGAAAGAAAGAAAGAAAGAAAGATAGATTAGTTAGAAAGAAAGAAAGATAGATTAGTTAGATTAGTTAGAAAAAAAGATTAGTTAGAAAGAAAGAAAGATTAGTAAGAAAAAAAGATAGATTAGTTAGAAAGATATATTAGTTAGAAAGAAAGAAAGATAGATTAGTTAGAAAGAAAGAAAGATTAGTTAGAAAGAAAGAAAGATAGATTAGTTAGAAAGAAAGAAATTTTAGATTAGTAAGAAAGAAAGAAAGAAAGAAAGAAAGACAGATTAGTTAGAAAGAAAGAAAGATTAGTTAGAAAGAAAGAAAGATAGATTAGTTAGAAAGAAAGATAGATTAGCTAGAAAGAAGAAAGATAGATTTGTTAGAAAGAAAGAAATAAAGAAAGATAGATTAGTTAGAAAGAAAGATTAGTTAGAAAGAAAGAAAGATAGATTAGTTAGAAAGAAAGAAATAAAGAAAGATAGATTAGTTAGAAAGAAAGAAAGATAGATTAGTTAGAAAGAAAAAAAGATAGATTAGTTAGAAAGAAAGAAAGATAGATTAGAAAGAAAGAAATATAGATTAGTTAGAAAGAAAGAAAGAAGATAGATTAGTTAGAAAGAAAGAAAGAAAGAAAGATAGATTAGATAGATTAGTTAGAAAGAAAGAAAGATTAGTTAGAAAGAAGAAAATAAAGAAAGATAGATTAGTTAGAAAGAAAGAAAGAAAGATAGATTAGTTAGAAAGAAAGAAAGATTAGTTAGAAAGAAAGAAAGATAGATTAGTTAGAAAAAAAAAGAAAGAAAGAAAGATAGATTAGTTAGAAAGAAAGAAAGATAGTTAGAAAGAAAGAAAGAAAGATAGATTAGTTAGAAAGAAAGAAAGAAAGAAAGACAGATTAGTTAGAAAGAAAGAAAGAAAGAAAGATTAGTTAGAAAGAAAGAAAGATAGATTATTAGAAGAAAGAAAGATAGATTAGAAAGAAAGAAAGATAGATTAGTTAGAAAGAAAGAAAGAAAGATAGATTAGTTAGAAAGAAAGAAAGATAGTTAGAAAGAAAGAAAGATAGATTAGTTAGAAAGAAATAAAGATAGATTAGTAAGAAAGAAAGATAGATTAGTTAGAAAGAAAGAAAGATAGATTAGTTAGAAAGAAAGAAAGAAAGATAGATTAGTTAGAAAGAAAGAAAGAAAGATAGATTAGTTAGAAAGAAAGAAGAAGATGTTAGAAAGAAAGATTAGTTAGAAAGAAAGAAAGATAGATTAGTTAGAAAGAAAGAAA